>PTEX01000064.1:0-17275 GCA_003342815.1 Eudromia elegans | reverse complement strand
AAAAAAAAAAAAAAAAAAAAAAAAAAAAAAAAAAAAAAAGTCTTGTACCCATTTAATGAAGCCATCATATCCCTGTGAGTATGAATTCATCTGTGAGTACACAAAGCCTTTGTGATATATAGCTACTCTACATCAAATTTTACATTTTCTTCACTCTTAGTCTGTGACCTAAGGCAAACCACTGAATCTTTGCGAGTTCATGCATGCATAAAAGTGGTACAAACAACTTGGTAACAGAGTACTTGAAAGCTGTATCAAACATTTGTTGGTTGCTTTTACACCCAGAATGTTTGCTAGAGGCGTGCTCTTCATAGAAACTCTTATGCAGACTTCAGTGGGAACTGGAAAAGGCCTCAAATAGAAAAGGCATTTAAGAAGCATACTAAAATATAGACTTGAATCATCAGTAGTTGACTGCAATGGATTTGCAGGCCTTTCATAACTAGGAAGATGTCTTGTGCAAAAACAGCACAGAAATAAAGCACCCAAAGAACAGTGAGAACCCCTAAACTTACATTCCACTGTAAAGCCAACAGAGTTCTTACCTGCTCCCTTGCTGAGGCAATGGCAGTCCAGTTTGCCCTCAAAAAGTAATTTGGTCCCTTAAAAGTCCTTCGGTACCTTCAGTAGGGAATGACTACACATAAGCTGAAAGGAAATATTACTTATCCTAATGTGAATCTAAGATAATGATACTGGGATGTAGTAACTAAATCTTGCAAAATCCCAGATGAAGCAACTGAGCTGCTTAAAAAGAATGCTGTCAGTCTTGCACGAACCAGACCAAATTTAGTATCTTGTAAGGCAAACAAATAGCTTTGCAAGAAAGTATCTGACTTTCAGAGAAAATACTGTGCTGCTTCCAAGATTAAAAATGTTTTCATATTTTGAACTCATCTGTCATCTTCTAGCTCAAGGCAACATAACTTTCTTAATATTTATTGGTAATGTATGTTTATTATTTTACAAATATTATTACAAAACCATAAACAAAGGTAAAGCCTCAGAAGTTAAAACAATGCTTCAATTTAGAGATTAATGGATCTGAGAAGAAAGCTAATTCATCAGAGTGGACAGAATAAACCTTCAGTCTCTATACAGTTTATCTACAACAAATGCTTCAGATACAATTTCTAATAGTTGATGGTTTTCTAATGCAACACAACTACATTTCTGTTGATTATGGAGATGAGAAAAATAACTTCTATTGTTACAATTCTGGGACACATTTCCAAAGTTTCTTGAGCCTAATTTTCAGCCCTATGTGAGAATGCGAGCAGTGAAAAACGGCATGAGTTCGGCTGAAAACAAACCATTTCAAGATTTTAGAAGACAAAGCAAGTTGTTTCCTCTTTATACTAAAAAGAACCCTAGGCAGACTTTGCTTCTCAGAAGCATCTCAGCTGGGAGATTAAATCTTTATCATCAAAGCTGAGCCGCCAACACAGCACCCAGGGATCAGGGCTTTGATTCTGTGCATAGCTGCACACAGAGATATTCATTTAGCCAGTCCTGTCATCACAGGAGGCTGTAGCTTTAGGTTTAGGAGTCTGGCTTGCAGTAGTTCTATATTCTCTACAAAAAAACAGTAATAGAAGGTCACAGGACCCTATTCTACTTTAACATAAGTAAGTAGCACAAGTGATGCTCACTCTTGCCATTATATTCTGCAGCAGAATGTAACGTCTCGTTACTGCAAGTATTTGTTCTTACAGGCTAATGCATAAAAACTCCAGGTAGGGGAGTTAACAATTGACTTCAAGTGCCTAAATACCATAAAGAGGAATTTTAATGACAAATCCAAAGCCATGAAAATAGAAAACAGGAAATTTGCCTTGATATCAACTTCACTGTATTACAGAATGCAATACACACCACCCTATTTCTTGAATAGCCTGAATGCCAGTTTGTCTCTCCAGCATCTCCAGCATAATGTGTACTACACAACAGAACACTAGATCAAGCTAGATGCTTCTTAAAATGGAAAATAGTGCTGAAAGATGAAGCATGGTGAGCAATCTGTAGTCATGCACTGGAGATCAGCATTTTAAAATGGAAACATTATTTAGTGCTCCGATACTGTATTTATAAAATGCAAATTGATGCAGCTTTTGTAGAACAACTACTGCCTTTATTAAGTGATTCATTGCAGGCCCTGCAGTCGAAAGCAATACAGGGAGTCTAGTAATGACTCCTCAGTGCTGCAGAGACCACAAAATGTAGTTTACCAGCACAGAAAGACCATCTGGTCTGTAATCACTTTCTGGCTATATTTTTTTAGTATGTCCCCCTCTAAATAAAGGCAGCTCTTGTGAGCAGTGCCACTAGCAATAGCTCAAGGCACAACCAAGTACATGGCTGCCTGAAGTTCTGGGCAGCCTCCCTGCATTCCAGCACAAGCAGGAGGCTGAGGGAAGGGACTTGCTTGTGAAGCTTAACATCTGTAGAAATAATACCGTGCCTCCCAGAAGCTCTAAGATGGCACTGCACATTTATATTCATCCTGGTATTATCTGGACTATGCTGAGAATTGTGAGAAGAATTGGTAATAAACTGCTGAAAAATCTGTTGATTACGCGTCAGGAATTTGTTTTGAGGTAGCCAGGAACACAGACCCAAGCCAGGACAGAGATCGATGAGGAAGCAGGCACTATGCTCTGCACACTGCAAGCTGTTACACATGAAAGTATCTTATGTAGGTCAGGCACTGCTTCCCTGGAGACGAAAGAAAGCCGTAAGGAAATTAGAGCAGTGCTGAGCCTTACTCCAGCGATCCAATGTACTCCCAAATTTCAATTATGCAGAGATTTATGCCTCCCTAGTCCTGTCTATCAAAGCACTCCTCACAATCAACTTCTGCAAAGCTAAGTACAGTGGATTGCATAGTATGTATGTCATGTTGCAGAACCAGATAAAACTCTTCCCTCAAACAGAAACAATAGTTTTCAGTTTTGCTAGGTAGGGGGGGAAAAAAAAAAAAAAAAAAAAAAAGGAAAATCAAAGTGACAATAATTTTCAGTTCATAGCTACGCTGATCTGCAAAAATCAGTTTTCAGGAAGAAAATAAGACTCCTTGGCCCTCACAGTGAAAAGACTGTTGTGTTACTGAAAGCAGCAGTCCTGCATTTCACTCCCTTTCTTTCCAACTGGGCAACTGGGTTCTAATGTAACTGGAAGGAGACCTTTCCTTCACTCTTGGTGCAGCAACACTTTTTTTTTTCCCCCTAATAGGTGAGAGTAAAAGGTTTTTAGAAAGACAGAACAACAAAATGAGCATTTTTAAATTATATCTCATGGTCTCAGCAGACAATTTGTGATTTTTTCTTCTTTTGGTCATTATATAACTCTATGCTTTTATTCTGCCAACCAAAAAGCATGAAATACACCCTTCCACACTGATTTCACTAACATATTCAGGGATTTAATTTTGTAACACAAATCATACCATTTTTCTTTACCACCTAAATATCATGGAACTGTACCAAAAACCCTGGAAGAATCTCAAAGGGATCAGTTTTCTGGATAGTATGTAGTTGTGAAGGGAGGCAGATATGCAAACTACAGAAATATCGCACATAGTAAACAGATGAGTAGTCTACGATGGAGGAGGAATTTATGCAACTTCAGTACTCTACAAATATCTTAACGACCCAGAAGAGGCAGAGAGAAAGCAGCATAAATGCCTTTATATCTCAGTTAGCTTCATAGTGATATTTCTATTTTAAATAAATAAATGTATCTAGGAAGGCTCTTCCCATTGCATCAATGAGAAATCCCTATCCTTTACTGAGCCTGGGATTCTAGGTAAGTTGAGAGTCTCTGCAGATTTTGGACATTGTTAATTGAAGGATAATTTTCTTCACAGAATAATACCAAATTCTATATTTCTAAGCTTATCCCAGATAAGTTCTTTAAAAATATATAGAAGCTTTTGTTCCTCCTTTTCTGATCAAATACAGTAGTCTATACTACTACATAAAGCTATGCATCTCATTTGCATGCTATCCTCCATACATTTTTGACTCTTCTCCCCCCAATAACAAGGGCCAAGATATTTTTAAAGTGCAGCCTGATAGTGTTGGTTGGTTATATTGCTTACCCTGATTCCGAGCTCAACATTTTCTCCTCCATATACTTCCATACCCTCATCTAGTAAGCCAATCTCTTGGAAATACTCTCTGTCTACTATGAAGCATCCAATCAAGGCAGGACTTCTGAAAGAATAAAACAGCAGCAGCAGACAAAATTAGCAGATAGAAATAGAAACAATTTCAATATTCAGAAATAAATTATGTTTATCATTGCTGGGCCAAATGGTGTTCCAAGATGGATTCTCAGTGAGATGTTTTTGAAACACGTTTATCTAGCTTTGTCGTTTTCTAATGCTCTTGATTCTAAGGTCAATGATTAAAAAGCTCCAGGGAAAGGGCCAAGATACAGAAATACATATCCAGTATTATTGGAGGACATCTATGTCATGACCCTCATTCAGCAGCAGGTTTTGTGGTAAATGAAAAAGTAGGTTTCCTCTTTATTCAGAGTTTAAATATGTTTATTTTTAAAAATCACTGAAACAGTAATTTGTATAGAAGTTTGCTTCTCAATGTCTTGGCAGTCTATTTCAGAGCATTTTCGTATGATAATAGGTACTCATTAACACTAACACTTCCAGTGCTGTGGAAATATCACCTCATTTTTACACGTGGCTAGGGCAAAGCTTTTAAGTCTCATCTCCCATATTCCAACTGTGAGTCCTGTTCTGAAGGCCAGTACGTGGGTTAATGCAGTCCAGAAACAATAGTCTCAGTTGACAACTCCAGAAAGCAGCTGTCAGCCTCAAAAGACACGACTAGTGGAAAAAAATCACCCCTTGCACCTACTGCATGGCAACAAGTAACTGATTGCTAGTCATGATCCCCTTGAGCGACCACTACAATCCAAAGCCATGCTTTGCAGAGCCACTGTTGGCAAGAGCAGCCTTCACACTTCCTGCAGAGAACGAGAGGAGGGGGTACCAGTGACCTCATTGGGATGCATTCCACGGCAGAAGGAAGGATTGGCACCTCAGCAGAGCTGCTGAGAGGAGTCAGATGCACCTCTTCCTTTTCTAGAAGCTACTGTTCTGCACCAGCTTAAAAACTCTCTAGGCATAATAAAAAAAATACTGAGCTAGATGGTACCAAATTGCTAGGATTTAACACAGTCATTGCTCACACATGACTGCTGGACCAGCAACCTCCTATGACAAAGCACAGCTGTAAAGTTATGCAACACTACCATAAACATCGTTGATCTGACAGTTTATATAAGGCATTTGTAAACAAAGTTCTCTTTCTGGCCCATTACCCTAAACTAGGAGAGAAAATATTTGGAGAAGGCAGTGTTTTTGAGCATTCACGTCTGCAGTTTCACTTTGGCATGTGCTTTGCACCACGCTAATAGTAATTAAGCATATTAGAACACCTACTGAAAAGAAAGGGGGTTTATTTTGATGGCTGAACAGAGGCTAAGGGGAAAAGCTGAAAAGGAACAGTTCAAGGATATTTATTCTAATTCAACACTACAGTTGATACAAACTTTTGTATACAAATCAAAGTGTTTGATACAAATCAAAGTGTTGATCATCTACAAGAGCATCTCCTCCAATCTCTGAATCAGGATCACAGCTGCATGTTACCTTATTGGAGCAGTTGTGTTCTCCAATTTCCACCATGATTTAGGAGGGTTCAGATATCGGCACCACAACTCCCAGTCAAATCCTTGTGCAGAGAGGGGATATTCCTCTATTTCAAAATTATCATACTTAATGTTATCAAAGGATGGAGAAATTACTCTTTTTCTGTTTTCCTTTATCCTAGTAAGAACTGGTTCAGCCCTAAAAAAAAAAAAAAAAAAAAGTTGAGACTATGTCAGCATCAGCACAGCACTGACGGAAACAGCAGTCTATACTATATATTTGGGAAAGAGTAAAGTCTGTAGCTATTACTTATTCACAGTTCCCTTTGCTTTACAATGGAGTTCTGACAAAGCAGAATCTGCCCTAAAAGAATGTACTGAAATATTTAATCTACTATGTCCTATTGATATCCTTGATGTGTGCTGGAGAATAGAAGAAATGACCATCTCCATATTGTAGAGTATTTACAAACTAGCTACCAAATAATGATAACTTCAGGCTCTCATTACCATAATATCATGAAGGACATCAAGATCAAACTTAATAATAGATCTACCCTAGGGACAAAACCACCTCTCCTTTCTACCATCTTTTTTTTTTTTTTTTCTTTAATTGAAGAAGCAACAGAGATATCAAACTCAATTTGAACTAGCTAAAATACATACTTTTAACTATGTGGTACTTTGGGGGGTAATTTTGGGAGCAGCGTATGGTTTCTGAGGAGAATGGACACAGAATACAGAACTTTTCTCAGTGCTTTTACAGCCTTTATTAGGAATGTAAGCTATACAGAAGCACAAGTACTTACACAAATATGAAAATTATTCTGTATTTCTGAAGAGCAACTTCCAGTATTGCCCAGAGATTTGAAGAGAATTCAAGAAGCTCAACAGAACAAATCCTGAATCCGCATAAAAATAAGTGAGCTTCTCTCTTATTACAAACACTTACCTGTAACTAGACTATCCTACTGAGCTTCTTCATGCCAAAATTATCATTTACCACTTACTTTAACTAGAAGAGAAGTAATAATAAGCAAAAGAGGTAGCTACTTTAGAAACACTTTAAGGAGAATCAATAGGTCACTTACATGCTGTTTTCTAATTTAGTTTAAATACATTACAATTACAGCAGCAGATATTAACTTGCACTAGAAAATTGGATCTAGACTATATTAACACAGCACAAATACTTTTTTCATAACTGCCTCCATGTTTGAATTTTCATCAAAGAGATGACAATATTTTTTCACTCCATTGGGTAATTCATGAATGGTGCTTGGAAAAGGTCCATTGATCAGAGGGATGCAAGTTGACACATACCATCCCACGTTGAACTCCACATGGGCATCAAAGAGAGCGACTACTGGTGCTGTGGCAACTCTCCATCCACTAACGCGGGATCGGATCAGTCCCTCTTGTTTGCTGTGTCGAACAACCTTGATGAACCCTGGTTTCTGGGCATTCACTTCATCAATATACTTCTTCAGTTTATCCTTGAGTTCTTCTATGTGGAGGTAAGAATTAAATGTTAACAAGAAGTGTTAGCTCATCTAGATGTAAAACAGGCGTATGTACACAGGGAAATACTCTGTGTGAACTTAACTAGTAAGATCTTTCAAACAGTCACATCCAAAAGAAATAAAAGATGAAGGAAGGACTATAAATTACGTAACAGTAAAGAAATCCCCATGCCACTACTTAGTCTGCATGATTTCCACCAGAACTGCATCACTTCAACAGTAACATGCCATCAAGTAAAACGTGCTCATAACGGAGCATATTAAGGGCTACATTAATCAATCACTTACATAAATGAATATTATGTTAGTATATTAACAAAAAAGGTAACAATATTGTCTTTCCAGACAAATGTTCCAAGGTATTATCCATGGACTTTATTCACCAATATTTGAAAGAGAGTAAAAAATATTATTTGTGTTTTTCCCATTTTTTTCCTAAACTTTTAGTTTCTTTCTATATCTACTAAGAAGTTCCATGACTTTTGCTCTTTTGCCACTAAGAAAGAATCCTTCCTAATTAAAATATGAACTTTCATATTAACAATTATTTCATCTCTGGCCATGTATGTCATACCCAGCATGAATAAACTCTGGATAGGAAGCAAAAGAGTAATGTCTAAGACTGCCGACACAATTTTTCATGAAGAAAAGGAATTAAAGTGAAATAATCTACAATGTGTGTCTGCCACAGTACTTTAACTGCAGCAATTTTTTTTAGGAATAAGCCCCATACATTCCTAGAATGTTTTAGACTATACTGCTTACATCTTTTTAAAAAAGTTATCTACATCTGCATCTTCTTGAATAAGCCATTTGAAACATGAACACACAGTATAGAAGACTTTCTATTTTTATTAGATCTGCTGTATTTTGATCACTCTTTTCCTTTATAAAGCCAAAATCATATTCAGCTTTTCTATGGTGCCTGTGCAGAGCACATGTTCCTGTTGCTCATCCTTTAGCACATAGAAATTCACAGCAAGCACAAAATTAGCAGACTAACCGCTAGCTAACAGCAGTTTGAAATCAAAAGCAGGCACTTAGATTATTGAGGTTGTGCCAATCTAAAAATAACACAAAAGAGTTTTCTATTCCCAAAATGTAGTCTTGTACTGTGTGAATATCAAGGCATGAAGATCAAAGTTTATTTTCAGTATAAGCTGTTGCTAATAGCTTTGCAAAGCCAGGAAGCTCTACTTGCTACAAGGCAACACCACCACTGCGTGACAGAATCAAACACATACAAGAAAGGCAGGGTCTAAGCAAGGACGTGAAAATCCGCACCTTCGACAGAGTCACCGTTTCTCAAATACCTTCATTTTTAGCAACTAGAGTGTTCCTGTGGCTGTCAAGTATACTTACTAAAGTGGATTAACCATACAAGCTTCAGTAAACACTAAAGCTTTTCATAGATAGGTTTAAATTAAGAAGTGCAAGTAGAATAGGATCCAACTCTTGGATTTAAGTCATCTTGCTGCCACCAGCTTATCTTGAGCTGCACATTATAGCTATGGTATTTCTTAGGCCATACACACTGATTATAGCACAGTTTTGTGTGAATTACGTGACTGGCCTAAGAAAGGCAGGGGCTACACATGGCTAGTATAGGGGAGTCTTTCTCTGGACTTCACTATAAGTCCCAAGAGGTAGAGAAGTGTGAAGTATTTTACTTAGTCTTCTATACTGGTCCACCAGTGGTCACAGTAGACAAAGTAGTATTTTTCAGTGTAGCATCATCCAGTCATCGCTATGTTAAAAAGCTTTGACTTGCTCTTGCTCTGCAAGGGCAAAGAGGATTAGACAGAGAATTATGCGACCCCTTCATCTTACAAAACCTATTGAGCACACTCTTGTAGAAGAAAACAAAGCCTGGCCAAAAAGATAAAGCACCAAGATCCAGTCACAGTACACAACAAACACATAAATGTAGTTTGAAAAGTCAGCATTTACTGCTGAACATTAAAGATGCAGGAGCAGGAGACTTAAACCATATTTTTCACGCAGTCGAGATTTTCCTGAGCTTTACGTAAGAAACCTGAGTTCAATCGTCTTTGACATTTTTAGAACACCCTGCCCAAATGGACTGAAAGCTGAGACTCTTCCCCCAGAAGAGATTATACAGATTGTGATGCTACTGATGGTCGTCAGCAGAAATATTTTTAACCCATGCTCTTTTTTTTCCACTTCAGATACATCGCATGAATAATAAACAGTCTTTTTCATTAATTATTGTGCTTCACTGCTTTATGCCACCATAGGGAGAAGAAAGAGAATGAACAAATGTGTCATCTTTGATACACTGTTGATTCAGTTTCTAATTATGGAAACAAACAGGCTTATAAAGATAGATGTGCTTGCCTTTCAGCACGCAATCTCTCAAAACACGACTCAATTTGACTAAGCTGAATAAGAATCTGCACTTGGAGAGAGAGAACAACCATATATGGAAGGGGAAAATGATGCAGATCTGGCCTTGGAAATCAAGAACCTGTCTCTATATTCTACTCTACCACCTGTCTCTATATTATATATAGTACACAGAGGGTATGCGAGAGCTCTCCTCATGAACATACAAGACATAATTATGTGACATAACTATGTTTACTGTTAACATAATAAAGTTTTAATACTTCTAAGAGGTCATTTGTTTATTTTTAACAAACTCACAGACTTTCTTTGGCGAGTTCCTTCCGTTTTAATATCACAACAGTTCTAGAGAACTAATTCATGCAACTTTGCCTTGTTAGGAAAGACGTGGGGAGGTAGAGTAGGATGGAGACACAGAGCAGCAGGAGTCAGAAAAACATCAGTCATCTCACAGCTACACAGACTACATGTGAAAGTACCGGTTCATAAAAATCCCTCCACAAGGCTACCTTCCTTTCAGGAAATGGTCTGCAACTTGCAACAACTGCAGTTTGGCTGGTGCAAATGGCCAGTGCTGGCTCCAAAGGGTGACTTGGACCACAGTCCTACCCTCTTCCTTGCACACAGTGGGATTGTCACAGCTCCCACAGCATGGGGAACATTCCTTACACCTGCCCAAGGTGCTTCTTAAAGCAAAACCAGTTGTGAAAGCTTCATGTTCTTCATCCACTCACATTAAAACTGCCTGTGGTTTGTATGCCCATGTCTAACTTATGCTGGGAAGAGACCTGGCCAGGTGGTCAGATGATGTAAGAGCGTTTTTTGCCTCATGCAACTCTAGTGTCTTACAGGAGCTGTGGATCTGGTCCTTTGGCTTTAACTGTCATTTTAAAATTATTGCTACAAGGAGTGCTGTCATAAATAATAAATTACTGCCTAGCTTTTGTAGAGAAGAAGCTTAAAGAACAATCAATTTAGCTTCATTTCCAATAACTTTCATGCTTTAATGTGCTGCCACTTCACATGCTTAAGTAAGTCCTCACATCTCAAAACAATTACATTTGTGAAGTCTGACACTGCTGTTTTGCCCAGACAGATACACTCTACTGACTTTCCGAAACTCTTCTACTTCATTGTAAGTTTGCCAGGACAGCTAAAATGCAAAGATATCTCATGTAACTCTATGCAGTTTTCTGAAGTCTATTAGGCACTGTTGACTTTGGTAATGCGGAAGGCATACTGGATGTCACTGCAGACGTGCTTTAGTGTAAAATGTACTTGCATTTCCAAGGCCCAGGAATTACCACGTCTGTCTCTCAACATTATCTCTTGCCACAAACAGACTTTATAGCAATGGGATAGAAATTATTCTCCAATACAGAATGGTGTTTAATATATCAGTGCTCTTCTCTGTGCCAGAAACTGTGGATTGGCACAGTATATAAAAAAGGCCTCTCTTCCTTCTCAGTCACTCTTCAGGCATATAATCTACACAGTTATTCATCATATAATTTGCATTCATTGCAGCAACTAGTCACAAAAGAAAAAATACTTAAGAAATAGTAGATATGTAACAGATAATAATTATAGAAATTTATCTAATAGGATGGTGCCTTTTATTACATCATTTATCTTGCAGGCAGTTCTGTAACACTTCCTATGCTTCGTATTTTCTCCCTTTTCTCTGTCCCCTTATCTTTCATGTTCAAGTGATCACCTCTCATCTCTGTAGCAAAGTAGATAATTCCAAATGTAAAATATTTAACCAGATGAAAGCAGGCCATTTATAATGTATGTGTGTATACACAATGCTTGTAACAGAACAACAATGACAAACTGATAAAATAAGCCTGCTGTGCACATGTATTTAGTAATCTCCTATTATCTGGTAATGGATAAACCATCCCAAGGAAATTACTAACAGGATGTAAAGTAAGCTTTGTACAGACTTCCAAACCAAAAGAGTAGTATGGTCCTCCTTCTCCCTTACTATTTGTCTTACTGGTAGAGATGCAGAATTTAACCTCAGAAGTTCATGCTGTTACATGCAAAGCCAGAGAAGGTAACAGACTTTCAGTCATGATCTTTGTATTCAGTGATTCGCAACTTGAACCACAGTCAAATTCCTCCGCTTCTATGGAGACAAATGACACCAACATCAATTTGTTCTCTCAGATCCTGGACTACAATCCAAAGACTCCTCTAGCCTAGCACATGAACAGCATCCTTCTTGCACAGCGAAGGCAGAAAACCCATGCAAGTGTATGTTTCCTCCTACTCTCCTTTAGTAGTAGCTAGTAGGCATTCAGCATGAAGCACAAACTGCTTTCAAAGGTCTGACAGAGGTTGATTTGATCGGTACTTCTTAGGTTCTCCCACAAACATTTCATCTAAGCATGGAAAGATCTTAAGCAGACACTCTGTTGAATCTCCTCGCTGGTTTCTACAGTTTGTTTTTAGCCTTCAACAAAATAACAAAAAAAAAAAAAAAAAAAGACACGACTAAGAAACAAGGAACATGACAGCAGAAGAACCTCATACAAGCTAATATTTCCACTTCTGAAAGCAGCACACACATCTTACAACACAAAACAGGCTTCACAGAAGAGACCTGTGCAAGCAGCTACTCCTTGAGCAGTCTAACAGGCATGTACACTATTTGGGTTCATTTTATGTTTTCTAAATGATACCTAGTTCCAAACCTGGGCCAAAAGTAGGGCAAAAATGATACTGAAAGGCAGGCTCTGTGTGTGTATGCCAGCAAACATACAAACAAAAACTAAAGCAAGTGGGGCTTTCTAAGCACCTCTACAGGACTAACCACCACACAAGCAACAAACCAAGAGTAGAGAGGATTTTGCATATCAGATGCAAGAACAACTTACACTGCTTATTCATATCCGAAAGTTTTAGGAAGGGGACACAGAGTGAGAAGTACATACACAGACTCCACAAACACGCATGCAAACCTGAGAGAGGGTCTGTAACACACAGCTGAAATAACTACTGCCAATATTCTGAGAGTTCAAAATCTCATTTGTTGGTCTTCCTGGATTCATCTGTAAAATGACCTTTCAACATTAAAGAGAAGTATCTGAGGTCTGCATTCTAGTCCCAGTTGGATAGCAGCTCTTTTCTGGAGTCTAATTTGCTTTTTTAACATACAGTTTTTAATTCTAATCCTTCTCTTGGACTTATAAGGAGCCAAAAAATCACTATACAGAAAAAGAAACTAAATGCCTGAAGAGAAACAGAGCAGACTATATAAAATGTAGAAAAACATAATCTAGAAACCACATTACTCTGTATTTCTATAACCGTAAGACTTTGCAAACTGCTTGATGTGCTATAAACTTGATAAATCATCACGACTCGAAGAAACACTGAGGTACTATGTACTGGGAAAACAGATTCTTAAAGAAAGAAGTGCCAATTTAAACACAATAGCTGAATGTAACTATTTCTGAAGGAGTTCTGAATACATAAATCACATTTTTAATGTATTACAAAAAAAAAAAAAAAAAGGAAATGTAAGGAACAGGGCTGTATATATTTCTGTCTGGATCATACCTGTAACAGCAAGGAAGTTGCGAATAGGACTCTGAAGGAAAAATGAAAAAAAAAAAAAGCCATAATAAAATACTTTAGGTGACTTTTGCAGAAAAGCTAATCCAATCCCCTGCTGAAAAGAGACACAATTAGGTAATATTAAATATCATGCATCACTAAAGAACTATTTAAAAAGAATGTCAGCATTAGAGGGTTTGTTTTTTAAAAAATTAAATGGGACTTAGCCTTGCATATCACGTTTTTTCATGAAAATCTTACATAAAATGAGAAACTTTAACTCAACCTTATAAATATGACATAGAACAACTTCCTTGGGGGCAAAATTTCCTTGAGAGCATATACCAGATTTGATGATATGGTGAAAGCATCGTTGAGGCTCATAACAGCAATAACACTCTCCAGTCTTTTGAGATTTCACACTAGACATCAAACTGCATTTGAGAAAAAATCAAATCCTCTATAGTATATTTTTTACACAGTACAAATGTAGCATTGCCAGCTCTTCTGCACTTTAATGAAACAATCAGATCATATCAGATGACTCCTATATATCAGGATGCAAAATGTTCCAGCTATGTGCCACGCTAGAAAGATAATTTTTTCTAGTGCCTGTGATCATGTTGTGTGTGATCTGCTATTACTTTTCAAAGACCTTCAAAGTGCCTTTTCAAAGACAGACTGCAGCTTGCATGTATTTTTACCACAGTAATACAGTAGCCAGGACACTAAGCAAAACCTGAGTTTGATAAGGGGGTGTCAGGAAATGACAGGGGTACTTTCTCATAATAGGAAAGACAGAACTAATTCACAAAAAGCATTTCAAACTGAAAGAGCTGTGTTATTCAAGATGTGTGCCCACAGAAAGAGCAGCAAATTATTGCAACCTACCTTTATTTTTTTTTTTTTTTTAATTCTCTCATAGCTATATCACTGTTGGCAGTGCAAACAAGAACAAGTCAGGTCGTTTCACCTGCAAGTAAAGCTGGGGAACTTGCTATTCCCTAGCAGCCAATGGCAGTATTGACAGTGTTTTTTGACACTGAATAGATCAAAAGCCTCTTCTCCTCCTGCTGAGAAGTGCTCAAAACTCAGCTGATCTCAGCACTCCTGGGACTGCTGTGGCAGAATCAACAAGAGGCTAAAGTGACCAGACCGTGGGGTTTGTCCTAGGAGGGAAGGTGACAGCTCCTTCAGACTAAAACAAGCAATCCTGTCAGTGAAAGCAAAACTAGGCAGCATTGCCTAAGAAGTCTGCAACTAAAGGCAAGGCATGTCTGCAACCGCTGCCTGGGACTCAGCAGGCCATAGTCCTCTCTCTGAAGCATGAATGCTTCAGTACCTGACACTGCCTAACGCATCAGTGCCTACAGGTGCTGCCTTTCGCATGAGATTTTAAAGGATAACTGTTACATAAAATGGGCTGAAATAGAAAGCACAATCCAGACCTGGAAATTGCTTAGCTCCTTGGAGATCCCACTAAAGAAAATGTAGATGAAAACAACAACTAAAATCTGACAAAAACATTTAAACAGCTTCTAATTTGCATTTCCTTAGATGAGTATTAGGCCAATAAGAGTCCAAAAGACCATTCTTGATTTAGCGCTTCTCTTACTAATATCTGGATACATTATAACAGGCTTTTTCACCATTTGCATCCCAGTATAATTATATTAATTTTAGTTCGCATACTTTTTTTCTTGATGAACCTCAGCTTCGAGTTCATCTTCTATAGCACTACTTTAACAGCACCAGTCAAAGTAAAAAGGCTCTAAGCCTCCCCAGCTGCTGCTCAGAAAGCAGCACGCAGGATGTGTTCATGTGGAAAACCAAGCACACAAATATTTGTGCACAGGTCCTCCCTGCGCACATTTTTCAAATAGCTTAGGCAAGTTCTCAAAAAATGCAGTAATTTAAAATCTCTTCATGAAGAGTTCCCAACCTAATTTTAACTGAAGTTTTTTTTTTATATGCATACTTTTCATCCACAGATGTAAAGAAAATACTATGAGAAGCTGGGCAAGCTCCATCTCTGTTTTCTCTTGTCTATCTACATATAACATCTGTACTCAGTAAGCACTGTGTTATTATTTCCCACCCTCCTCCTACTTTCTTTTTGGAGCTCACTGACCCCTTTGACTTGATGTATTATACTAAACAAAATCAGCAGCTATACCAAAGTTTACCTCTTAAAAGGTTCTTCATTATTTTATTTACTAAAATCCAGTCATTTCTTTCTCTTCATAAAAACTTCTGTATTTAATCATACTTGGCTGTGTGGTAGTTAAACCCTCTCTACTAGAATAACTAAAACATGCATTAGGATAATATTATCAAGTATAGAGGATGGGGAGTCACCATTTAGCAAGTAAAGACTCACCTTAGGCTGTACTAGAAAGGCAGGTCACTATGACACCGAAGGACACAGATCTGTTGTGTTGCTAATGAATTGTTACACCTGCAATGGCAGTGCTGTGCAGAGGTCCTGCCTCCACTTCTGCGAGTAACCTGACTGAATTACTACAAGACTGAACCTCTAGTATGGGAGAGGAGTTCGCAGATGTTTTATTTTTAAAGTGGCAATGGCAAAAAAAAAAAAAAGGTCTTTCCCCTATAAGCACAGAACAATAATAATATTTGTTCTCCTTTTCATGCCCCCCTTGAAAGATTGTACGGCAAAGCCAGACGAGCTTTACAGGTCTGGAAGAAAGCTCTGCAATGCCACAGGAAAGGACATGGTTGCTGTTGTCTTCATCCTGCAACACCAAACAGGTTAGCTAGCCTGGGCCCAGGTGATGCAGCATACCCGACACATGAAGGTTTACATCTCAGATCCCCTTTAAATATGGTAGGAGAACTTCTTGCAGGGAGTAGACCGTGGTGCCTGTTGGTGTAGGCTGATTTTACTTACCCTGATCCTGTGCCCAACTATAAAGATAGCGGAGTTGGTTCATACACAGCTATCTCGGATCCATTTCCTTAAGAAGCGCAGCACTGCTTTAATTTTTCATGCCAATACCACATTCTTAACTTACTACTAGCCATTCTCTTTGCACATGTATTTTTAATAACAACAACATTTTAGTCATAAGAGATCTAGCTCTTGAGCTTTATCATTTTAACTGAAGTTAAGCCAATGGGAGTTTTGCAGCTCCTTAGTATGTGGCCACCAGATATGACACCTCTGCTGTGAATTACAATGACAACACTAGCTTTGGGGGGAACTACCCCAAATTGAACTAGAGTGCCTAAGCAAGTGAGGTTCAGTTGGCATCATAGCTGGGAAAAGATTATGTCCACATGCAAAAAAGCAATCAAAATTTGATTATGTTCTACCTTTTCACTTTCTGGAGGGAAAAGCTGTTAAGCAAAGAACAAGCTGTGATCACTTACACATATATTCTCAATATGCAATTCAAAGGGACTACAGTCTTCTTGAGTCTTTTTCTTTTCTAAGCAGTGATCTCTCTTTTTTGAACAGAAGTCCACTGGAAAATGCAGTATCTTCCCAGAAAGGATACTGAATAATCACACTAACAGCCTATAGGGAGATGATAGCTTTAACAATTTGGCAAGATGGTTAGCTGGCTCTAAATGCTACACATTCATCAGTAACATTTAAGAAACAGCTTTTATACACAACACAGAAAAACAGCCCAAATTTGCTTACTACTGCTAAATCATTTGTACAAAACCATAAAAAAAAAAACACCCAAAAAACCCAAAAAAACACCACACACAAGAACTAGCTACAGAGAAATTCAAATACTAAATGGCAGGAAAGTGGAGGAGTTAGACACAAAGATATTAATTTCAACAAAAGCAAAGAATGTCCTCTTTTAAGTCTTAAACAAGAAAAAAATGAAATACATCAAATCATAACTGATTCAGCAGAAGACCCTGCACCACATAAAAATTTTCTAAAATCATCTGGCTAACAATGAAACTTATCTACCTTATCAACCTTAGAGAAAAATCTACCTATGCAGCTATGTGTTTTCCTTACTTGCACAGAAATAATTTGGTTATTAAAAGTTAAAAAGGAGAGAGTGACAAGAATTTGTGGCAGGCATTTTTCACAGTACTTAGAGCCATTTGGATTTTTCTATTAGTCTTTAAAAAAAAAAAAAAAAAAAAAAAAA
>PTEX01000630.1:29656-43030 GCA_003342815.1 Eudromia elegans | reverse complement strand
AAATCCAAAATTTATATTTATCCAAAGCTTCTTTTTTATATATTCTTATTAAATGGAAGTTTTAAATTCTAGTGCTTATTCTGGAAATTCTACTGCATCAAAATTTTAGCATAAATCTTCCTTTTTAACACAGAACAGAAGTGTTCTTTGGAAAGAAAATCAAGCATTAAGTAAAGAACAGTTGAAATATTAAAACAGTTGAAATAATTTTWAAAAAGACTATGATTATATTCTGCTATTATGATTAGATTCTGCTCAATTCGTACTGGTTTCTCATAAAAGCAAAGTCTGGAAAATCATTATTTTCTTGTCACTTTATAAATARTTAATTTCATACTGTACCCTGAAAAGAGCTGAGACTGTCTGGAAAGAAGAACCCTTCTTCTTGCCACCCTTCTTGCCACCACCACCACCACTAGCCTCTGCAAAAAGAATTTAAATAATGTTAGATATTCTGGTTCATCGTTTTATATTTTGAATTTAGGAACATACAAATTTTAGAAAACTAGCCTGCTTCTGCTCCACCATAGGAGGCAAAGAGTAGGGCCAGTGTCTTCACAGATGACTTCTGGTACAGCCCAATGACAGTTTCATTCAGAGGGTCCTTGTTCTTCTCAAGCCAGCCAGTGATGTTGTAGTCCACTGTGCCAGCATAGTGCACCARGGAGAAGTGGGCCTCAGCCTTGCCTTTGGCAGGCTTGGGCTTCTGGAAGTTGTTGGACTTGCCCAGGTGCTGGTCATAGAGCTTGTTCTTGAAAGAGGTGTCMGTTGCCTTGGGGAACATGCACTCCTCTTCCAGGATGGAGAAGATGCCCATGGGCTGGAAGTACAGAAGATAGATTGTGCCTCTAAGATAACACCTTGACCACTTGATCAGAAGGTGAATATAGCAAAACATTGGAAGCTGAGAAACAAAGCAGCAGTCTTTTCCTGAGGAGAAATTCCTTCTAAAAATGAGTTTTAAGGAGCTAAGATTCACCTGTTTGACTCCAACTATGGTGCTGTGAATTATAAGTCAAAAGTCATATTAATTTCAGAATCTTAAGCGAATATGTTCCTTTTTTCATGGGAACTCATGCATGATTCTGAAAAAGATGTCCTTCCATAAGGCAAACTCGAGTATCTTTAATGCAGTTATATTTTTTAAGGAATCACTTCCATAGCTATTTGTGTGCTTATATGTAATATGTGAACTATTATATCTCTAATGCTTAATAAGCAACAGCACAGGGTAAGAGACATTTCAGTAACTAATGTTGATTGCATGAAACTAACTTTGGAAGAGATCTTCTAATATATGTTTTTAATCTCCAGTAATGACTAGTTTCTGGAAATACAGGGCATTTTGAATTAGGAATTTACCTTCTCAATGAGCTCAATGCAAGCAGCCAGATCCATCCCAAAGTCAATGAATGTCCATTCAATTCCTTCCTTCTTGTACTCCTCCTGCTCCAGCACGAACATGTGGTGGTTGAAAAACTGTTGCAGTTTCTCATTGGTGAAATTGATGCAGAGCTGCTCCAGGCTGTTGAACTTTCCAAGGCAAAAAGAGAGACACCCATTGTCAAGATGCACAATTGCCACGGTTTCCCTGAACATTTTTAACTATCTATAATCCTTCCAACTTAAAACACAAYTTGACAATCAGGACTGCACAATAGCAGAACCTGTATGAAACTTCCCAATGAAATGCCTACCTAAAAGAATAATAATAATAAAAAAATAAATCAGGGAGCAGATATTCCTAGTGAATCTTCTAAAACTTATAGGATATTTTACTGATTCTTTGTTTGGTCAATATAATGGCTTGTTRCTCTGACCTTCACTTTTAATTGCTTAAATTAAAATAAATTTAAATTAAATTATTAAATAATTTAATTATTATTAAATTATATTATATTATATTATATTATATAAATTATATAAATTATATATAAATTATATTATATAAATTATATTATAATTATTAAATAATTTAAATTAAAATAAATTAAAATAAATTGCTTTAATTGTTCTCTCTGACCAAGCATTTATTCCCGCATTTGTTAGTCCATTAAATGATTTCCCCATCTTCAGCCTGTTTCATATTTATCACTGCATGTCCACCAGTTCAAATCTAAGAGCTCTTATATTAGCTGACTGTAATTATTTTTTAATATAATTAGTACTAAGCTCAAGMTCTTAAAATATTACAGTATGTAAAATTATAATTGATACTTCTACACACAGAAAAAAAATTGTGCTAAGGAGGCCTCTGAGGCTTCTGTGCTACAGAAAATGAAGGTATTTTTTCCACAAATTTGATTATTATTATTTGTTAAGTCCTCTGATGTTTTAATTTCCATTTCCAAGAGCTGCTTTCACACCCCTATTCCTTACATCAAAGATCTCAAAGCCAGCAATGTCCAGCACACCAATGAAGTACTGTCTGGGCTGTTTGGTGTCCAGCTGTTGGTTGATACGAACAACCATCCACAAGAACATCTTCTCATAGACAGCCTTTGCWAGAGCACCCACTGAATTGTTCACCTAAAACAAAGAAGAAATGAGAAAAAGAAAAATAAGTAACAACACAGTTTGGAATACAAACCACGGGTTCTTTGTTACACAATGTGTGTGTGTGTTACCTGCTGCACAGTTTGACCTTTGGTCACATATTCATTCCCGACCTTGACTCGGGGATAGCACAGGGCCTTGAGCAGGTCTGCTGAGTTCAGACCCATCAAGTAGGCAGCCTTGTCAGCAACTAAAGAGAGGAACAAAGAAATAAAAAAAAAGTATATTAAAATAATAATAATAATAATAACAACAACGTTAAGAAGACATGGACCATTTTCAGAGAGCAAAGTAATTTCTAAAGCACTGAATGTCTATTAATGAAATTCTGCTTACTGGCTGGTGGAGGAAGTTTGGCACTGATGTAAACAGAACTCATCTTTTCTTTAAAAAAACACCTAAGGACATACATTTGTCTTTGAAAAACTTTCCGAAGCATCTGGAAATATATTATTTACTAAAAATTCCTTCTGAAAGCTGAAATTCATCACTTCTGTTCAGAGCTAATTGGTACACAGACACCAAAACACCAAACAAGAACAGAATGGTGGCCTGAGTGTATTCTAAAATACGTATGTCAGTACTTGGGATCTCTGCACATTACTTTGTGAGCAAGAATAACATTGAAAGGCAGGSGTTTCTGAAATGAGAGTTACCATGGTGTGGTATGCTCAGCAGAGATATGTCTCTGAAATCTGTGCCTCCTTGGAGACTTACTGTTATACTCAAAAGAAATCATAAGTATATTTATTCCTTCTGAATCAAAATCCAGTATCAAATCAGCCCGCAGTTAACCATCTAAGAGAGATCTTTGGAAAACGTACCCCATGTGAATCATTTTAAAAATATCATGCATCGCTGCTCACTTTTTATGTAACATTCMGAAGACTGACTAGTCAACTGAGGAGCAGATTTCTTCATTAGACTAGTGTACTTTATCTTGCTATAGACAGAGGATTCTACTATGTGATGATATTTATGGKTTTGCATCTCCTAGAAAAAGAAGTGTTCCCTTTTTCCTAGGCAAAATCCCTAATATGTGGCGTGTGAAAGAGAAGTTGTGACACTGAATTTGTTGCCTCAGTTTTCTGACTGTTCATCTCCAAAGACTGGATATGAACAGCACTTATTGCCACTGAGATGAACAGTAAACTTGGCTAATACCTTCCGTGCCATCTGGTTCTGCCTGCTCCTCTCGTTGTTTCTGCTTGAACTTCAGGTTCCCATAGTGCATGACAGCCCCCGTCAGCTTGTAAATGGCCACTTTTTCATCAGCAGTGAAGCCCAGGATGTCAATGGCACTCTGCAATAAAACAATCAAATAAAAACTTTGTCTGGAAAGAYGACAGTACATACAGTGAATGTGAGTGTTACTTACATCTGTAGCCATMAGTTCTTCCTGGTCATTGATGCTGGGAACAGTGATCTCACCTTGACTTACAAAGTGGTAGTCATATGGGTTGGTGGTAATGAGGAGCATGTCTGAAAGCAAGAAGAGGAATCATGCAGACTTAGTTTTGTCAACTAGATAGCTCAGATGATAGAGTGAGCTCAGTGATCTTCCTCAAGAAATCATAGCAATCCTCCCTACCAATTAGCTCTGGCTTCTTGTTGGACATGATCTGGTAAAATATGTGGTAGCTTCTTTCTGCCTTCAGCTGGAAAGTGACTCTGGACTTCTCCAGCAGGTCTAGGGGAAAAGTATAATTAGAAACAGAAAAGAAGTAAACAAGCAAAAGTTGCCAAAGAAACAGCAGAGGAGTAAATAAGGAGAAGGATAAAAGAAAGGCAGGATAGATGGCTGGGTGAAAAGATAGGATAGGTGGATTGTGAAAAGTTCAGGAAAGTGTCTTACATGTTTCAATATCAGCAGAAGCCAGCTTTCCYGTGGCACCAAAGTGAATTCTGATGAATTTGCCCTTTAAGGAAATAAAATTCTCTTAAAATTTACCAGAAAAAGTGTTATCTGATAAGTTTTGTCATTTACTTTACTGGATTAAGGATTCTGTATTAGAAATATTTTCTTAAGAGCCAGATAAATTTCCAACATTAAGATAAAGTCCTTGACCATGAAAATAGCCAAGAGGGCCACAGCTGTGTATTTCATTTATGTTGAATGCACAGATGGAAAGGAATGGATGGATTTCGTTAAGCCATTTATATCTCATTCCATGCTCTTCTAACTATATCCTGCATAGAGAAAGCATTCATCTGAATGATARAAGAATATCCATTTAACCAGTTTATCTGCTTAAATTTCTCTTTGTATAAAATAAGCAACTTTACTTCTGTCAAGCAAAGATTGTTCTGATATTCAGATAGCTCTTTCCTTCTCTTTCTTTATTTSTCTCTTTCATAAATATACAGAAAAATATTTTAATTGTTAAAAGAACCTTGTTTCATACTGAAATACATTATTGGAGAAGAAAWGTGTGCTCTTCTATTTAAATTTGCATCCTAATATAAAAAAAAATTGAAATTCACAGAATTATTGATTTCAAAATCTGAAGATATTGTAAAACGAACTTTGAACTACAGGCAATGATGACTGYCACACACCTCTGTTTATTGTTATTCAGGAACCTTTTGTTGAGCAACTTACAAAGCGTGAGGAGTTGTCATTCCTCACRGTCTTGGCATTTCCAAAGGCCTCCAGCAAGGGGTTGGCGCTGATGATTTGATCCTCAAGCGTACCCTATAACACAGTAAGTATTGTTGACTTRCAGTGCTTAATCCATGTGGCACTTACAGGAAAGGGGTTTAGTGCTTTCTCCCTACATCACCTGCATTTTGCCAGATGTCTGCTCCTCTTTCTTTTTATCCCCACTCGCTGCAATTGTTGCAAAGTACTGGATGACACGCTTGGTGTTCACAGTCTTCCCTGCCCCGGATTCTCCRCTGGGAAGYGAAWGAGAGAGAAGCAGAGAAGRTATGGTCAGGSAGCAGGTCCTTAAGCACAGAGCCACCGATCAGGAACAGGAGCAGGGAATGTACGTACGTGATCAGGATTGACTGATTCTCACGATCTGTGAYAGAGACAGAAGCAAAGGGCTTAATTAATATTCAATAAAGAACACAGAGAGAGAGAAAAGAGTCATGTATCTTTAAGTGAATCAAAGGAATTGCCATGTGTTTCTGTTTTTAGAAAATGCTCTTTTTTTAACAGAACTCAAATTTATGAAGGAATTTTTGGTTTTATCCCTTTGTTTCATTTGCTGACAAGTACAGAATAGTGAAGTGTGATAGGAAGGGGTTGGATTTTTTTGTTAATCCRTCTTTTCTCTACTTCTCTTTACATTCCCTCTAGCTTTCCTAGCTGAAGATTTTTGAACATAAAGAGCTAAGACAGAATGAAAAAGAAACAAAACAAAAATGACAGTTAGTCATCCTCTGTTCTCTTGCCAGTGAGTATCAAAGAGAAAAATAAAGAAAATTCAGGGTAGTGGAMCAAATATCAGTGTTTTGCTAGTTGTTCTATATCACAGTGGAAACTCTTTTAAAGCATAATGGAAATGTTCCACAATGAGAATTTTCTGTTTTCAACAGAGTAAATAGGTTAGTTATATTCACTTGATTCCCCCAAACTACCAAAAGGCTCATAAAGATCTAATTTTTAACTTCCTTTCACCAAATTCTGTTTTGCAGACATATGAAAAAAAAATGTCTCTCAAGAACAATTAAGTATAGAAGCAGACAAAAATGAAAAGCAGAGGTTTACCCACTGGGACCACTCAGAAGRCTCCAGCATTTTAGTTTTCAAGATTGTTGGGGAAATGTGACAACAACTTTTCTGAAGCCAAGGTAAAACACACAGTATGGTTGCTCGAGTATAACTGACATACCAAGAAWTTCAGAGCGTATTTGGACTACTTTAAACAATTCCCAAAATAAACAAAGTATCTATACAAGGGATGAGGACAGGAATGTGTTCTGATTCAATTTATCTCTCAGTTTCTCTTTTGCTGTTTCAAGGGAAAAGAAATGTAGAGATGTGTTTCATTTAAAATAGCAAAAGCAATGGTGTAAGTTCACAGTGACACATATTTTGAGAATGATGAATGGTTTGTAAAAGTCACACTATATTCCTTTAGCAGTATATCCATTCAGAAAAACTCATGATACAATCCCTCTGAGACAGATGGAGTCACTCACCAGTTAGCATGAACTGATAGGCGTTGTCAGAGATGGAGAAGATGTGGGGAGGGGCCTCCTGGCGCTTCTTGCCTCGGTAGGCCAACACCACCTCCGGGTTGTACACCGGCAGCCACTTGTAGGGGTTGACGGTGACACAGAAGAGCCCCGAGTAGGTCTGTGAGCACAGGAGACAGCAAGTTGGCCTCCACTTGCCTGAGCAGAGCGCTTCTTAGCAGCTAGTGGCAGGCAGAGTGCTGCTGGTACTTACGTAGATCATCCAGGCTGCATAACGCTCTTTGAGGTTATACAGCACAGCGGGCTCGTGGAGGTGGGTCATCATGGCCATGTCCTCGATCTTGTCATACTTGGGAGGGTTCATGGAGAAGACTTGGTCTTCCTTCACGGTCAAAGTCTGCCAAGGAAATGAGAGATCCATATATGTCAGCTATGAGTCCAGAGTGAAAACTGAGTTTTCTCCTTAAACTTTTTCACTCACCTCTCCACCTTCAGTCTTGACCGTGACTTTCCCTCCTTCTTTGCTTTGGACTGTCCCTTTCACAAAGGATTCCTTGGCATGTACYACAAAGACTGATGACTTGGCATCAAAAGGTCTGTTCTGGGCCTCAATTCTCTCCTTTTCTGACTTTCGGAGGTATGGAGCTGCCTCCCCAAAAACAGCCATCTCAGAGTCTGAAGACATGGCTGCACTTTATTAGCAGCTTTCTAGAAGAAGACAATGTGGCAAAAGAAAGATATTMTATTAATATTATTCAAAGATTTTTGAAATATTTCTATATATCTTTTCATTAGTAAGTTTTATCATTTGGGGAAAATGTGAAAAATGTTTATTTGATGTTTTTTGTGTTGACGTTCCCCAGTACCAAAATCACTTTTAAAATAAGCTGTAGACATTCAAGGTAATTAGGCATGAAGCTGCAAACAGAAAGAACCCTGAGATTATTTTGAATTATCTAGATAGTCTTTGAAAGTTCACTTGAAACGATTATAATGTCACGGCTACAAATGAATCCCTTTCCATTAATCCTAACTGAGGAAACTGGGGCAAAAGTCTAGTGTACTACAGTATTAAGGCTATCTTACAGACAATTTTCACACTTGCATGGCAGTTTCAGTCTTTAATCATTTATAGTTAYGATAATAATATTATTTACTAATTTTAGTGAATCTTGAATCCAGGTGTAAACATCTACACTGCATGGATTAGTGAGTGTCTAAGAAAATAGGAGCAATGCTGATCCTGAATACACCGACACAGATCCTTTCCAGTTATTTCCTTTTATTTTWAAAAATGTATTCACTAATAATAAAAAGAAGTTAAATGCAAAGGTTCAAAACTTGGCTAAGGAATTTGAAATAAAGAAACCATTATTTGTCTCCCTAAGAAATTACTATTTTCAGAAATTACAGTGAGCAGTTCAGGAAAATATTTACTTTTTACTCCYCTGTTCATTTAGATACATAAAATTTACAACAATAATTATGACATGTTATACTAAAATGAGTTATCCACATAACAATTATTTTTTTTCTCTCTGCAGGACCAGGCATTGTCTTACAGAAAGACAGAGGTCTGAAGCTTCTATTTTTTATGAAGCACMGAATATTTATAGTAGCAAGGGAAATCCAGATGGACCATCACATTTTATAGAGACAACCACCACAGCTTTGTTGCTCACATTACAGYTCTTTCTTCTTTAACTTCTTAGTTAAATTACTAAGACAAAATATTTAGGCAAAACAATGCATTGATTCACATGCTTCARTAGAAAATGTATGATTGTTTTTCTACTTCTGCCCATTTATTTTGCTGTTGTAGCAAAGATTTAAAGCCAGCATACCTCACTTTGTTTAATTTTAGGCAGAAGTAAAGTAAAGTAGAAGCAGGGAATATCCCCCTGAGGATTTTCTAGTCTGCCTTAAGTGGCCAGAAGATTCAGACTCAACTACTTGATAGCTTTACTAGCCCTGCTACATGGCTAGGGTATTAGCCATGGATAGTCACTGCACCATCAATCTACTCTGATCACACTGGTTGTGATTAAAGAGTAAAACAGTGACTACTCATTCAGCCATGCAAAAATGCCACCCAGAAATGGTCTTTCTCATTCCTCCTAGATTTAATAAATCAGTTTCTTACCTCTTGTGAAAGCAGGCAGGTGGCTTGCAGACTGGCAGCTGAACAGTACTGTAAAAATAAAAATGGCAACTCTCTACTAATTGCTGCATAGAAATCCAGGGTGAAAATATGCAGGTGTCTTGAAAGCAGATTTAAAACCTGAGCTGAGAATTACAGTCCTCTCCTGTAAATAGGTATTGGAGGCAGGAGGAATGCAATGGAACAGAAGAGCACCATCCTCTGTGCAAGCCTGCAGACCCCACACACTTACCTTGAAGCTTTCTGTGGAGACAGGGCAGACTTGTCACAGGGACATTTTATAGGATCCAGTCTGCAGATGCTGCAGATGCCTACTCTTTCTTCGGTCAAAACATTTTTGGCAAACCTTCTTTGGCAAAGCATTGTCTGGCAAACTGAACTAAGGGCATAATTGTCATTTGACATGACTAGATATAATTAGAAAATTTTGATGTCTTACTGACTATATGAATACATATCCTATAAATAATTTGACAAGGGTGTTAAGGAGGGAATCTGGACTAGTCAAGGCACTTAGAGAACTTGGATTCAGGACTTATGGATTCTATTGCTGGCTTTCCCACCGACTCACTGTATGACCCAGGGTGGATTGCTTGGTATGTCTGTGCAGCAAGTCTCCCAGCTGTACAATGGGGATGACAACATTCATCTTCCTCAWGTGATGGTGTTAAGCTTTGAAGAAATTCTTCATAGCAATACATTAAGCGGGTCACTAAAAGGGAAATAAACATTACTAAAAACATCTGGCCACTGCAATAGGAAAATCTTTAAATTAGAGGATTAATGTGAGTTCCTCAGTGTGATAGTGCTGCTGAAGGAGAGTCACAGACATGGTAAGATGCCCAAGAGAAAAGGATTTGGCTGCAGAAATGGGGTGCTGAAATCTTGCTGAACTTCTGTGCACATCTCAGAAAGATTTGAGACAATTCCTGAGGTAGGAAGAACAGCATGCATGCAGTCATGCATACAGAGGATTGCTCACATGTGCATTTCAAATTGAAGAAAGAAGTGTGAAATTTGCTAAGAAATGTTATTATGAGACTGTTTATGGATTTGTGGTGGGGTACAACTTATAAGATATCTGGGAGATAGATATGCAGGTCAGTGTAGGTGAGCTGATATGCTCCCTTAATTTCTTGGGGATATTTTAACTCAATAAGGTGGCCAAAAACTAGAAATTCAGGAAATGACCTATCTTCTTTCATGTGTCTTTTTTTTTTTCAAGCCAGTCCTGTCAGTTTCTTCAGTGAAAAGAGCAAATCGCTCACGTAATAAAGAATTGGACCTGTAGAAATATATGCCATTCTAATGTTCATATGACTTTTCAACAAGGAGTGCTTATAGAGTCAAAATATCAGCCAAATTTATTTCTGTTCTTACACATATTTYTGCTCCTGAAGTGTTGCCATTCCAGAGCTCGGTCCACACATGCAGAAGATAACCCAGGTAAAGAAACTGCAGCACTCTGATACCTTCTTTGTACACAAATACACAGCAGTTCATTCCATTTCTCCTCACAAAAACAACAAAAAAGCAACCTCAGCTTAATCCCCTATGCACGTGCCCTCCGTCAACATGCACAAACCAGGAAAGAGCGGAGACCACAGCAGGCCTTCCCTGCCTACAACTCCCCAAAATATCCTTCCACCCATCAATGATTCTAAATGGTTCCATGATCCATGGTTCAATGGATCCATGATCCTAAATGCACATAATTTCAGCATATGGTCCCAGGTACTCTGCACTCTGATGTATCCTCAGTCCAGTATTCCCACTGCATCACAGTTACCTTGCACACTTACAAATTCATCTGGACCTCCAAAAAACTAGAAACCCAGTGCTGGCTGTGTCAGAGCATTAGAGGTATCAGGCAACCCTCTACAATGCTGATACTCTGTGAAGGGGGGATTTGCTGGAAGAATGCCTGGCTTACTTTTAGGAAAAGGGCACTGTCACTTGAGCTACTTTAAATCCYGTGAGATCGAAACACGTTCTTCTCCTGGTCACTGGCATTTCAGTTATTGAAAGAGCTCAGTGAATAACACAGGCACAAGGTTAGAAAAAAAAGATGTGTGGGATCCAGGGTAATACCCAGCACCAGTCAAAGCCCTGTTTATGCAGAGCCTGTTCCAATGGGGTSTGTGGCACTGCAGCACTCGCAGTGGGGTGTGCAGACCCCAGGCTGGAGTCCAGCCCCAGAACTCACTCCTGGGGTCCCTTGCATGGGGAGGCTGATGAAAAACATRAGGAGAAGCCCAGAACCAGTGGGTCACCAAGAACTGGTGAGCAYGGGGTGCACCTGAAGTGCTGCCTCTCTGAGGCACCAGCGCTGAGGGAGCTCTGAGGGATCCCCCACAGTGGGGCCTATCCAGGTTCCTCTGACAAGCTGAGCTGGACTCCCCCTTTCCCAGACAAGGCACTGTGGGTGCTGGCAGTGCTACGTTCTGTCTAGATACCGGCTGGATGAGCAGGGAATTTAGGCCTCCCATTTCCAGGGAAACACCACGCAAAGGTGGCGGCAACCTTCATCCTCTGGCATCCATAGGTTGCCAGAACCTAGGTATGAACTAGCTGATGTCTCATGTCTGCGGGGCCCCTCTCAGTGACACTTCTGTCTGGACGGGACGAGGTGTCTTCAGGATGTCCCTCTGTCTCCAGGGGCAGCGGAGATTCCTAGTGTAGACACTGGCTGGAAACCTTTAACGTTTCAGTTCCCAGGCCTCCTCTGGGGTCTCAGTGCTGTGTTGTGCAGGATGTGGCCCCAGCTATGTCCGTAGCTGGAAGGAGGCCCATGGTGAGGCCATCCAGTCGGTGCAGGACGGTAGCCTCAAGGGAAGGCCTGGTCTGGAAGAGAGAAGAGAGTTCGCAAACGGAGGTGTCTCCTTGGTGACGTCTGCAGGAGTGACGCCGTTGGGTGGCCGGCCTGAAGCAGCAGCAGCTCCATCTRAACAAGTCAGTTTTAGAAACCTAAATCCCTTCCAAAAGTAGCAAAAATCTTGTGCATGGGTAGGCCCTCCATGTGAGCCAGGCTGTAGGAAGGGAAGAGAAGGATTCCTTCCTCCAACCTCCATGTCCCTGATTTCCTCTCAGTAGTCAGACACTCTAGCTGCAGATCTGGCTTTCCTCTAGCTGCAGATCACTCATTTTTCACTTAAAATTCACTGCTATCAGCAGGGAGTAACTGAGCTGTGGGTGTTGCACAATTACATAGCAGAAATCCTCCATATTTACCTTGGTAATGGCTTTAAATTGCTGGTGATATTAGAAGGAAAGTGAAAAACAGGCCCAATCTCCTAGTTTTAGTTAATGTAAAAAATATATTGTATACATTTTCATGTAGCATAGCATGAATATCAGGGAAGAGAATTTAAACAAGATTCACAGTAAATATAACAAATACAGTGAAAATATTATATTGTTAAGTCTCCTATGCCTACAGTCCTACAATAAGTTATAACTCAATATATTGATATATGTGTATTGAGATCAGAACTGTTAAATTGCTTTATATCTTTTTGCACACGAGCATGTACATTACTATCTGTCAATATATTTCAGRGTTCTAAACTCAGATGCCATTTTGTGTTACTATCAATAAATTAAAGTACATTTGCCGAGTTTTCCCCACTATAGTCACCGTATTTTGCACAAAGATAATTCAAAAAAAAAGAAAAAAAGTTGAAATACAAAATTACAAAGAAATTGCAGTTAGTTCGTAGAATTGCACATAATTTCTACCCTTTCAATGAAATGGATTTGGAGAGATTAATAACAATTTAAAACAGGATCACTTGAATGTGCCCTCAGGCAGAATGCCAAATCCAGTCTGTTTAAAATTTGTAAAGAGGAAAATGAGATTATCTGTGGCCTGTCAGGAATGTTTAGGAAAATACCTRTCTACCGTGCTTCTCTAAAATAGGAACCTTTTTCATAAAGAAAACTGCCTTGCTGCTTTCTGCAGAAGTTGCATGGCCTAGTGCAGAACTGATCTCCCCTTCAGTGTGACCTTGAGGTGATGGGGGCAGGGGGTGGGTAGGGAGCCCTTTCCAGGTTAGAGCAACAGCTGAGAAAAATAGTAGCCGATTCCCAGTGCTGCCAAAGCTTAATGGAACCCCAGCCAAGGAGAAACTCATTCCTTCTTAAGTCCTCACTCTGCTATTAATGTCGYCTGCTCTTTGCTTCACTCACACGATGACAGCAGAACCCTCTTCCTTCTCCCTCTGAACTCTTGCTGTGCGTACAAGCCCATTTCCCTAGGGAGAAAACACCGTGTTCAAATAGCCTTGTAGAAGCTCGTCCTGCAGCCACCCCTGTCACACAGGGATGGAGATGGCCACAGAGAGATATGTTAATAAAACTGAAGGTTTCCTTATATGTGAAATGCTCTTGTGTGTTTACTCTTGGCCAAACTCTGGTCCTACTCAATAACAATTTGTTTTTTCACTCAAATGAGCATGGCTGGGCCAGTACTGGGGCATTGGGGAATGTTGTCTTACATTTGAATGGAT
>PTEX01000630.1:3613-23968 GCA_003342815.1 Eudromia elegans | reverse complement strand
TAGTTTGGATTTTGAGTCCCATAATAATGTGATTCTCTAATATTTCAACAGCCTGATGACAGTACTTGTCTTTCTGGTGAGTTTTGGTGAATTACTGGATGGTGAATTTTCTGATGGTGCCAGAAGTCAAGAGGCTTGAAATATTTTGGAACACGATGCTGGAGTCCATAAAATGACATTGGAAAAATAATCTAGACAAAACAAAAAAAACAATAAAAACAACAACAACAACAACAAAAAAAATCCAGTGTTCTAAGGCCAAATCAAAACTGTTAAAAGTAAGAATAAATAATACTTTTTAAAAGCTGSAGAGCAACTTGTTAGCTGTCAGTTCTGGAAAATAAAGAAGTGGAACTTCAATGTAAGCCAGTAGTATTATGCTGCATAAAAAGCAAACACCATCCTGATGGACTGTCGCTTCGGGAYTGCTCTGTTGTTCTTCTAGACACTCAGTCCTGATTTTAGGTAAAATACCTCAAAAAAAGCTGAGGACTAACTGGACTGAATTCAGAGAAGAATAAATGCCATGATTCAGATATTGGATAATGCAATCTATGYGGAATGATTCTAAGAAATAGGAAAAAAATCTGTCTTAAAGACTGCTGAGAGTGGGTGAGCATACTAAGATGTGTAAAACATTCACAGAGAGGAAAGAATTCATCACTTTCTTTGAGCTGGTGTCCAGAYTTCCAGTGACCTTTATCATCTTGCTTCAGTGGTTTGCCCCAGAGCATAGGAAAGAGAAGTGGGATTGTCCTTCATGTAATCAGAGGCATCAGATTCTGACATGGGTACCTGTATTTGGCGTTTTGTGGAATAAATACTCACCAGCAGCTCATAGGGAAGATTGAGGYCCCACTGTCTCCTTTGAGTTCCCTACAAACCCTACCTAGGCTTGGCAGCTTTTTGTTCCTGTAGGTACCATTGTGCCTAAACCTCGCTGATATCATTGRGAATATTAAATAAACCCACAAGAATAAAGGGATCAAAATCAATCTAGTGTGAACTTTCCTCACCATGAGATCAAGAATTGTCTTTCAGAGCCAGCAGTAGCCTCTTCCTCGCAATGCACTTTGCCCATAAATAGGGGGAGGTTTAAGATAGATGGGAAACACTGTCAGATAACCAAAGGGATTGATTTATAATGAAACATTATGTCTCAAAATGTGCATTTTCTGGCAGAGTGCTGAGAGACAGTATGTTATAGTTTCATCCTCAGAGTGATCTTACTTTCACAGCAAAGACAACCAAGACTCAGCAGTGTGTGCTGTGTTGGAACTGTCACGCTGGCAACACTTTCTGTCACACACTGGAACAACCCGAATGTTCCAGCAACAGCAAAYGAGTGGGATGGAGCAGTTAAGAGAGAGAGGAACTGGCACTGCAGAGCAGGAAGCAGGAAAAGCTGAAAAGCCAAAGAGAGATGAGTGAAAGGAAAGCTGGATTTAAATATAGAGGTAAGTCCTTTATGCTCACTARTACCTATAATGCCCACCTCATTCAGAAATGTATTTCAGATCCTGGTTACTTGATAGTGTTTTCCATGTCCTGCCACCCAAAACTTTCTCTGCTTCTGGACAGAGTCTGCTGTCTTTGTGGCCCATGGTTGTTTGAATGAAGATCAAATTCGGACTACCTGGTTGCAGAGCAGTATCTCGTGCAGTGCCTCGTGTCCCCCACTCTCTCTCTTGGGTCTCCTGGGAGTCTCCCACACGTTGTCTGTCCCCCAGTCCCTACCTGTAGCTCTGCTTTCCCAAAGTGCATCTCCYTTTGTTGTTTCCAGGCATTTCTTTTGGTCCTGTGACCACACTCTTCAGAGGGTGAGGAAGCACCAAGCACAGGCTGCTTGGCTGACCCTCCTGGAGCACAAATACAGTAGAGATTGAGAAACCAGATCTGTTTCCCAGGGCACTTTTCCTCTACTCAGCCAGAGAGGCATTTAGGCAGTCAGATGATGGGCAAGAAATGAGTATGGGTAKGAGATGGGCAAAACCAGGTCATGTCAAGGCAAGAAGATCTTTTTTTCCAGATATTCCTACAGATCTTCCAGATTTTCCTTCATTCATGGCTTCTTCAGTTACACATTTTCTTATAATGATTACAAACCTGTACTTGTTACCCTTTAGATATTATTTACTCACACTAGTGTCCTCTTGGTTTCCAAAGACCCCAGCAGCATGTGCAAGAGGTGAACATTCTCTACAGTGAAAAAAGGCTCCATATCAGGTCTTAACTTACATCTCAGGAGCGAGACTCAGTTTCTTTCTGGGAATCAGATTACTAAGGTTAAAGCAATTTCAGTAGTCTTAGAAAATTAAAACCCCTTGAAGGATTTTTATTTATTTGTTTATTTATTGTRGAACAGAGATACAACTCACTAACTRACTAATCAACTAACTCTGATGATAGGAAAGAGAATGAAACTAGCACGTTTTAGGCAGTGCACATCACTTTCAAATYGACATAATTATGGACTTGAAAGTCTATGCAATACAAACAAGGTATCAGCTGCATCTATTTTAAACTTTCTCCGAGAGATGTTCCTTTATGCCTATTATGGACCCATGTTTTCCCTACGATCAGTTACCTTTGCATCAGCACTTACCAGCTGACAGACAGCCTGGCTCCAGAAATAGTGTGTCAATGCAAGGTGACTCCTGTCTTCCATGTACGGCAACAAATCACAAAGTGAGGAGAAATTAATTTTCCATTCCAGCCCTATTAATGTTCTGTTTTGATCCCGATAATCCCCCATACACTTCATACGATGTCTGGTGGAAAGACGAGGTCTGCAGAGCACAGCGTGTGGGAACTCAGTGTTTCCTGAATATGCCATTTATAGCAATCAACCTGAAGGAGATCTTTGTTTTGAAAAAACTGCTGCATTTTTCTATAAAAAAACCCACAACCCTAGTTTTGTGCAAAATAGTATAGAATAAATAAATAATAAATAARCAAGATACACAAAMAAGATAAAACAARATAAACAAAMCCATACATTGGAGAACTTACACTATATGAAATAAGATTTGGTTAACTTTGGATGATATTACACAAATATGGAACAGGTGATATGGATTTATTCATAAAGTAAATGTAAAATATTTTAAAAGTTAAAGTTCTCCAAAGTATGGTTAAAGAAAAATAAAGAAAATGTTTCTCAAGCAGAGCATTTCATTTTTTCTTAAACAAAGATATTTTTTCAGGGTTTTATCTTGTTGATGTTAACATGGAAAAAAAATGATCCTTTCAAGATTGCTAGGATTATGTTCTGACCAATGYACCAAAAAGCAATCAGAAACTGATTTCTTGGCACATCAGTCCCTCTGTATATACATATATATATGTGTGTAGATACAGACATCTTCAGAAAAGAAACCTGTACTCATTCTTCATAAGAAACTTGCTGTAACATCCAGTAGCAATGACATAGGAAAATTACACAGTATCTTCCTCTGACTTTGGGATTTTCTATCACAGACACTCATCTAAACCCGTTCTGATGCACACATAGTAATGGAATATTAGTCACACTAAACTCTGTAGCAATGCAGTCCTGAACATTTTTTTTTCTGTTTTTCACCCACATTATTAGAGTTAAAATGAACCTTCTAGCCAAAATAAAGAAGAAACAGAAAGACATTCTAGAGAAGGARCCTGCAAAGTGATGCATTTAAAGCATGTGTAAAAGACTTTGGTAAAGAAGGACTTTCCACAAATGCTGATTTTTAATAGCACAGTTCTTGCACCATAGCCCAAGTTCATACTGGAACATGTCCATGTGACACAGCACGTTAGTAAATCACAGAAGAAATCTGAACCTTATTTGACAGCAAAGAGGAACAGGTGCATGACACTAATGCCTCTGGCACATCTCCAGGCATGTTTAATTGAAAATTACACAACAAGCAATTGAGCATTTTTCAGGCTAGCCATAGCTTATTACTCCTCTGTCAAGTTTTRGCCAAAAAAAATGTATCTCTATAGTTACACAATGAGTTAAGGCAAAGATCTCACCAAAGCCACCCTAATCTGGCAATTCTTCTCATCCTTGAGCACAAAAATGAGACTTAAAACTATGCAATGGTTTCTCCTGATAAAGACAGTCACATGCACTCAGATGGAAAAAGATACCAATGGACACCAGAAATTTTGGGTCAACAGGGAACAAAATTCTTGATAGAAGGCAATTCTGTGCAATCATCAGATTCACATTCAATACAAGGAATCTGAATGTAGAGAAAAGCTGGAGAAGATGTAAAGGACTCGATGTAAGAATGGGAGTCATGGCCCACAGAGAAATGGCATGAATGGCAAGTCCTATGCCACAGCTTACTGGAAGTGTCTTTCAAACAGCAAACCCAAAAATGAATTTTGATTTTGGCTTCTGATTTTCGACTTCTACTGAGTTGGACCTCATTGCTCTCAGTTTAGCCTAGGTTTAGAGCAGTTGCAGAGCTATTCAGAGAGGTACCCCCTCGGCCTGGTGTGATAGGATCCAGKTATGGTGGATCACTGCTTGATCTTGGATTATCAACCAACTCTCTTGGACCCSTCTTCCATCTAGGACCCTTTGCCATGRAATTCTTCCCAGCAGGTCCCTGAYCAGGCCAGAGTCTGCTCTCCCAAASTTCAGAGTTTCCTTTTGCTATTKGCTCTGCTCTCTCTTCTCAGGATGCTGAGCTCTACCATTTCATGTTCACTGCAGMCGAGGTTTCCCCAACCTTCACTTCTCCAACTATCTTGTTTGCAAGGATGAGTACCTCTCCTTGCTGGCTCCTCTACCACCATAGGAAGTTGTATTTGATGTTCTCCAGGAACTTCCTGGATTTCTGGTTGTTCAGCCTTRAGAATCCAAGGCCAGTCACTGATTTCTTCCCTCCTGTTGCTCTTGTAAGGATGCTGTCCCTTACTTGATGCACTGCTGTYATCTGAGATCAGGTTCTGCCTCAACACTTTGCTCCAGCAGCCCATGAGATCATAGTTGAACCTTATTTTCCATATAAGACTTCCCTAAGGTTAATCCTGAACTCAGCTCTTTGCTCAGAGACGCCTGRAGTTTCGGCCAACCCCTTTGCAAAGTAAATGCTGTTTCTCAGTAGTTCATGTCACCAGTGTTTCCTGGAGACAAAAATTTTGGTCAGAGAAAGCTACCCCTCTTCCTGCCACAGATGTGGTGTGCATTGATTACTTTAAATGGTCTGAGCTTGAACAGAGACCCTACAGAGGGGCTGACTTGTTATGAAGATCCCTGTTCTATACTGAGCCTAGGAATCTAATAAACACATCTCCAAGGACCCCAGCCCAGACATTTATTTTTATGTATGTTAGTRTCGTTCCTCCTTGGGGTTGGGTTTCAGCAAAAAGAGGCTAGTCTTTCACTGACATCTTAAGATATGAGGGGGAGCTTAGAGCTGTCTGAGGAATAAGTGAAGCATTTGGCTCTGTCAGCTGCATTGGGAATATGATCTGAGCCAAATATAAGAACTCAGGGATTTGTACATTTGTTTCAGACATCATAAGGTCATTTTAAGAAATGATTCTCCCTGCACACATGTACACACACGTATTCACTTACACTTGCGTGTGCCTGTGCACCATTTATAGTTTTTGAACGTTTTTCTTCTGGGTTGGTCTTGCCATTGCAGGTTCTGGGAAGAAATCTCTACATTAGTGGGCAGACTAGCTATTGTTTCCTCAAAAGAAAAAAAGTGAACWTTACTGACCTTATAAGCATTCTCTTCGGTCCCATTTCATCACATTTGAATTTAATTTTGGTAAGAAGGGAGATTCCTMTGTACAAACTGTGAAAATGTCCATTGGCTGGCTAGATAGAAGAGCTCCTCAGAGGTTGCTCCACTACTGGTAAGTGGATTCGTTTAACGCTTTGGCAGCAGGAGTGAGGTGGTAGATAAGTCTCGGAGGAATAATCCTAGAGGGAGGTCTCCTATGTGGCCTCCGTGTTACAGCAGCAACATTAGGCAGCAACATTAGGCAAAACGCAGGTGCCATTAATAAATGACTGCAGAAGCTTCTCTGTCTCTCCAGTTTTTAGTATCAAAGATATTATAAAGATATTAATTCAGTAAAACTGCCAGGAAAAGTTTTCTTTAATTTTGCAAGGGAAGATTTCCATAGTATGGTCTATGCTTAGGTGTATTGTACTATCCTGTCATTATAGCATTATCAACAAGTCCTCAGATCTTTTGGGAAAAAGGATACTGTGATAAAGTAGATACTCTGGCTGGGCCATTACTAGTAAATAATATGGGCTCGGTCCCATTCCTTGGCCCTAAAGGCGTGATGCACAGCATGGCATTCATACTCTCTCTCCAGGGCAATGTAGCCTTTTCCACAGGGATTATCAGGGGCAAATCCTGGACTTTATTTACTGTCTCCTGAACTATTCCCAGGTACTTTCTGAAATAGTGTTAGGGCACAGAATATCTGATAAGCAATAAATGACCTTGTTCCTGTGCTCAAACCCATGTCCTACCCACCATATCTTATAGACTTAGAAATCATAACCTGCAGAGTGCCATACGTTGCAAAAGAAGCAAGTGGCTCAGATCTTATGAAGCTCATTATCAAAAATTAAAAGTCTGCCAGTGCAGTTGTCACCTTTGCAAGCTGACTTGAATGTTTTCACAGCATAGAGGGAAAGAAATTACAATTAGCTTATAGTAGAACCCTTTATGAGAAGCAGTTTATGAACAAACAGTTCTGTTGGTCATTTATATTCACTTGTTTCTCTTGAAACTTTCTTTAGAGATGTTGATAAACTGTACCCTGAGATATTTTGCTATTTACTCGAAGGAAAGTAAGTTATTCCACCTAGCCCTTGAAAATAAAATTTAACCTGACTTCAAACCTCAACTGTATAATGCATCAACATATTACTCATCATGTAGATCTGTTTATGGTCAATTAGCAATTCTGTCTATGCAGTTGTAGAGACTTATAACAAAAATGTTTGGTTTTCCGTTAATAAAGTAGGAATGGAAGTGAGTGTATTTAAGCATTGGAGTTAGTAGCAGAATAAGGGTAAAACAAAGATGTTCTGTATTGATAGTGAACACCAGCAATCTACTCCCATTAGTAAAATTGAGGAATGTGCTCTTTCTGTCAAGAGACAAACGCTGGCACTTTGWTAAGACCACAGCACAAATGACTCATCAGCATAAAAACCTGGATTCACACATCAGGAAAATGGGAGTGAGGTTGCAGCATACAACATATAACATTCCTTTTCTTTTTAGCTCACAAGGAAAAGTAATTACAACCATAAAAATATGTATACAAACACGTTTCAAAGAAGGAAAAATAAATGATGAGCAGTAATCATGCATAGGTGTTATTGGAACTGAAGTAAGTAGGGTTCTGAAGGACAAGCTTGCAACAACCACTGACTCCTAGATATTAGGAAAGATCTGTCAAGAAACTAGTCTTTGTTGATTGAGATTGAGAAGAAACTCAGAGGTAAAATTAAAAAAATGAAGGCCAGTGTTCCTCTGCCTCCCACTAAAGTGATGCTAGCCAGATCATTTGGGTATAGGGAGTTGCTTCTTGTAAACGTGTGTGAGCGTGTGAATAAATGCTACTTATGAACAAATGAGAGTGTGAATGGATACAAAGAATGAACAGTATTTTAAATAAATGTGACCTTTCTTTTCTGCAAGGTCTCCCACTGAGCTTTGTTACATTAATTTCTTCCACTCCAGGGAGAACTATCTCAACTTAAAGTACCACAGATGAATACCACCCTAAAATTGAAATTCAGTTTTCTGCTCTGACTGTAGAGACAGACTGCAGGATGACTAACTCARATGTGGAAATTTATGCTGTAAATGTCTAAGAAGAGAATCTAAAAGCCTTCGKTTTTCTTCCTGACTAAACTCTAACATGAAAAGTAGACTTACAAGAAGTGGAAGCAGGGTTTGGAGATCCAGAAGAGACCTTGTCTGAGTTTGCAGGGATGAGCCTAAGAAAAGCCAAGACCTGCCTGAAGRTGAATCTGGCAAGAGATACAAAGGGCAACAAGAAGAACTTCTGCAGRTACATCAGCAGCAAAAGGAAGATGGGATAATGTGGGCTCATTGCTGAATTATTTTTGTAGGAAATTATTTCGGTAGCTTTCCAACAAGCTTCCTACCTGTCAACACCGACTGGTTAATCGGTGTGTTTAAAATAGACAAGAAATACTAAGGTTTGTGTGTTACAAGCCAGTCATACAGTAGAGCTTTCCAAATATGCTTGACATTCCCTTTTACCTAAGACTCTGCCAAAGTATCTGTAGTCACGGTTATTGCACTTCTAGACCAGCTGAGGCCAGTTAGAAAGTTGGCTTTGCCATAAGGAAAGAAGCCAACAGGGAGAGGAGCGTAGGCTCACTGAACTAGCAGAGAATATCAATCAGCCTTAACAAATTGCAAGTTAAAAATTTACAAGTTGGAGAAACCCCCAACTGCCTAAATTCCATAAAATAGAGTAATCCTTACTGCCTTTTCAGTAGCACTGCCTAAACGTCACGAAGCCTAAAGATATGCCACCCTGAAGTGTTCTTAGATGATCAACATTAGGTGATATACTCACAGTTTCAACCTGGGGAGACAGGTGCTATTCTGTTGCCCGAATCTTTAGATATTTAGGGCCAGAAAAGTGGATGATTGAACTAGAAACAGAAAGTAAGCAACAAAGATGATAGAAGGACTGCAGCATCTTATGAGGAAACGCTAAGAGAGCTAGGCCTGTTTAGGCTGGAGAAGAGAAGATTAAGAGGAGATTTTATTAACATATACAAATACCTGAGAGGAGAATGTAAAGACAATGGGACCAAACTCTTCTCAGTGGTGGCTAGTGAAATGACAAGGGGTCCAAGAACTTTACTGTGAGGGTGACAGAGCCCTGGAACAGGCTGCCCAGAGAGGTTGTGGAGTCTCCTTCTCTGGAGATCTTCAAAACCCGCCTGGACACCACCCTGTGCCCCATGCTCTGGGTGTCCCTGCTGGAGCAGGTGGCTGGACTAGATGATATCTAGAGGTCCCTTCCATTCTCAATCATTCTGTGATTCTGTAACTGAGGACAAGAAAAAGCGACTTACRGATCACTAAAGAAGGTCTGAACCTTTGAAGAAAAAATAATTAGCAAGAAGAATAAGCATGCTCATTAATTTGATTTAATGAGAATATGAGTGAAGAAAATGGTAGTGCAAGAGCTGTATCAAAGYATCCTGATGTCATGTCAATGCTACAAAGAAAGTTCTTGTTTGAAGTACTTAATGCTTTTCAACATTGTATGTATTTAGCTTAAATTGACGTAGCTGAGAATACATGTCTGTTCTATCCACCAAGGTTAATGTAGAAGCTGCACTGCTTTTCAAAAGTAGATCTAAATGACATTTAGATAAGAATCAACTTCAAAAGTTTTAAGCTATTCCTGAAGAGTAAAAGCAAAAAATCAAAAGAAATCAAAAAGAGAAGGATATTAGCAGTTTAAATATATTAGAAGGCATAAAAAAGATTAGCAGCAAGAGTCTATAACCTCTGTAGTCTATAGACAGTGGTAAATGTATTGACATAAATTTTTTGAATAATCTCGAGTATTTCTTATCTTCATCACTGACAATGAGACCAACAGGCTTAACACATTTTGTTTTTCTGGATAAAACTGTGAAATTACATTTCAGATACCAGTCACCAGAGTATTTGTAGAGTGCTCTTACTTTACCTGCTTCTGGTAGCTCATCCAGAAAATTAAACCTGCTGKTTTTTCCAGAAAAGAAAAAATCTGAGATAAATCTGCATTTTTACTGGTTAATTGGCACAAGCATTTCAAAACACAGTCCCTGTGTGATCTATAGCTTGCAAATGCTACTGTCAGCCATGCTATTAGAATTTGTGGAGCATGATTGGAGAGATCAATGTAGCCCTGTAAAATATCAGTGTACATAGTTTGATGCAGAAAACAGCCTCATCCTGCTGTTCCCTGAGTAAAAGGAGAGGTCCCAGGAATGTTGGCAGATGATAAGCAGAAATGCCAGAACACTAATCCTTCAGAGCAAATCTTCTCATTGCTACACTTCTACTAACATGTTGCTGTGAACTGGACCTAGTGATGGTAAGGACACAATTTCTTTATTAGATTTGATCCATATTATACCAGATGATTAATTTTTACGGGGAATGTTTTCCGTATTCATTGCAGAACATGCTTGTAAAATAGAGCTTCATTGTGTTGTCTTGTTAAGATGTTCTCTAAAAGTTGTTTTGAATGTTCCCGATAAAGACTTCAGATGTTGAGGATGAAGGGGTGAGAGAAAAGAAGGAWACTTAGACATATCTGGAGATAGCTAAGTAACAGCCATTATTAACGTGAGCTGTGAACTAGTTTTCCAGGAAAAACGACAATTTGGACTAATAACTTGTCTACAAGTATCAATGAATGATAGAACACTAGAGCTAAATATGACATTTCTATGAATATTATTGATGAAAAGTAGCTTGTACCACAGTTCAGACGTGGCAGCAGCAGAGATGACCACCTTCTTTCCTAATCCTGCTCTTGTCTTCAAGAACTAATTTCTACTTTTGTAATTTAGCCTTATTGCATAGAAAGGGAAAGAAACATTTAATGTCTCTGCATAGGGAATTTGGAAAATGGACTTTGATAYAGGTGAAGGCTCTTTCCAGTAATATCTCTCAGTATTGTACATAAAAAGTAACTAAAAGCAACTTTAGTTGACTGAAAGCGCTTTAGTCTCCTAAGTTGCTGAAAGTTGCTGAAACAGCCCACTGAGAGTAGATAGCAAGGCAAACGTGCAACCTGTACTCGAAAATGGGTGGCACTGAATGTGCTCTGAAAGGGTACAGTTATTTAGACACCTCCTATTTCCACAGCAAGCATTAAGTGGCTCTTAGCTGAAGGGRGTGACATTCAGAATGCCCTTTCCTTCACATATTGTAGCAGCTGAGTGACTCCAGTTACAGAACAGGTGAGTGAGGTGAGAAGGCTTAGGAGCCGCTGGGGTGAGTGCGGAAAGCAAAGGGACAACAGGTGGCAGAAAGAGTCAGAGAAGGACAGGGAGGCGGAYGGAAGGCGATTTAGGGTTACTAGTAGGATTTTAAGGTCGGGATGCAAATAGCTCAAGCAGAAAAAAAGAGTGTCACAGCACTCTGTGACAAAACGAGCAGGGTGTTGTAGTGCAGTCAGCATCGCTGTGATGTGCTGGGAATGGAAAAGACAACCAAGCTCTGCGTTGYAAGAACTTTATGGGAAGATTCCCTAGACGTCTTAAACTATATAGAGCGTTTCACTCAGTCGCTGCTTTGCCAAGCATACAGAAGTAACCTTTCCCTTCTGCATCCATGCTATCAGATCACTGGCGGGATGCTGTTCCCTCTGGGAATTTCTCCAGTTAGCGTGGGTCTCCCTGGAGTGGGGTGACCCCTAGGGGCCTCTGAGCAGAGGTGTCCTCTGGATGAACGTGATCCGTGCTCTACCTGCCACGTTGGATTAGACTTTTCCTATTGGTACCCAGAGTACCCAGGGACCCTTATGCATGTCAAATCTTTTATTCTGACCAGGCTTCCAAAGCACTACCCACGAAAGTAAAATAAGGCACTTTACCTGACTTCTTCCTTTTTCATGAGAAAAGACTGGTAGTTTTGTACTAGGTTTTGAGCAGATTTGTTAGCTATGAGGAACTGAATTGTGGAATTTTGTTGCTCAAAATTCACTGATTAGAAGTTTATTTCTGCTAAATAGGTATACTTTCAGAWAATGCTGTTCTGTTAACAAAAACAGTGCTTATTTACTTGGGGCACATCACTGATGTTCAGATTGTTGCTCTATTGCTCTGTAGGAGCACACTAGCTTCATTTACTTTAACCTTTCTCTCAGAGATGTTCCTTCCTAGTAACTATAGATCAGTACTTCTTTCTGAGATTAGTTACTTCAACCCTTATCAGATAGTAGGGAGTCTGATTCCACAAACTGGGTGTTTATACAAACCGACTCTATTAATGGATGCTATTAAACTACAGAGGCATGGGACATAAAATCTAATTCTGGATGAGAGGTATTTCCTTAATATAAATGTTTAACAGATAGTGCTTATTAATTGGCTTATTCTGGATATATGTAKCTGGTGGCACATGCAGGAGGAGTAGCTGGCTTTTAAACACTTTTGCCACTGTACATAAGTAGCATGTTAATTTCTGGTATAGTTTAATTTTTGCTTTAAAAATCAGTGCAAAAACATCTATTTTTTTTCATGTTCTCCTACCRTCTAATGCATCARGATCCTAAACTCTRCCTGTAGATGCCTGTGGAAAAATTTGGGTTGTACTTACGTCAATGCAGACCCTGGAGTTAAAGGTCCCTTGCAGGGTCRTGTTAGGAGAGGTTGTTTCCGTCTCAGTAGTTGTGTCCTGAAGAAAATGCAGAGTTCTGAGCCAGGGACACACAGAAGCCTCCTTGGAGTCTGCAGAGCCAAAGAGAGGATTCACCACCCACCTAAATGAGCAAAGTGTCTGCTCTTCCTGACCTTCTAAAGGCTTCGCTTTCTTCAGTCACTGCCACAGACCAGTGTAGAAGCAGAGAAAAAATGTGGACTCTAGTTTTTGGATGAAGTAGGATCTCTTTTGTCATTTTAGATGCTTCCAGTAAACACTATATCCTCCTGCAGCAGTACAGTTTCCTTATTTTTTTTTTTCTGTGCAAGCTTATCATAGAAATAGTCTCAAAATGGAAAACTGTATTTAATAGAGGTTCAAACTGTCCTGTCCTTTCTGATAAAGTGGGTTCCTTTAGGTGACCTGATGCATCCTTAAGATTTTCCATTAAGTTGTGCATTTTCTGTGGAATACAATTTTAAAATCTGTCTCTAAAATCTTTTCTACATGGAAGCCCGCATATTGTGACCAGTGGGAATACGCAGGAGGTATTTCCTGCATCAAATTCTTGCACATAGAATTTTGTTACAGGCAATTTGAAGCATACTATACATATGGAATGTATGTTCGTATTCACATGTCTCATATGTTATCTACGTGGTACAGAAAAGCCTCAGTAATATATATTTTTTTCCTGTACAAAATATTTTCTTGTACTTACATCTGCTCTCTGGCGTTTTGCTGACCCTTCCAATGCTCCTCTGCCCTAAGGCTGACTCTTAACTCTTTCTTAGCAASAACAGTGGAGGTGTATGAAGGAGCTTAACGGTGAATTATCARTATCCTCATGGTCTCTGCCAGGATGTCCACAGTGGAGGTTTCTTCCTTACAGGTCTTCAGTCTGCTTGGGTTTATTTTTAGMTATTTTCTTGTCAAAGCTCATTTCTGTCTCATTGGTTCTCAACAGAAATTTAGAAGGTGCATAATAGCTTCTCCCAGCCTCAATTACCACAAAAGGATGTTCTTTTTTATTTMAAGATTCCCAAGGCCTGTCAGACCTTTATGATATATGGTATTCACAAAGCTTAAGCTAAAACAGGTTAGGAAAGTCATTTGACTACTATGTATTTTCTGAAAAAAGCTAAAACCACTTCGGGTCCTTGCAAACCCTGAAACCCTGCTCTGTCAGATCAACACAAAGCATCACACTTCTTTCCTATTAATCTCTAACATCGTAGAGACTGCCTTACAGTAATGGAGATTTTAGCAACATTATTATCTTGGTGTAAAGAGAGGATATTCAGGAGTTCTGTCAGCCATAAAGGAAAGAAAGATAAATCACCAGCAAAGAGTATCAGGAATGAGTTCAGAGAAAAAAAAAATATGTGAAAGAGATTTGAAGTCTGTTAGGGAAGCATTGGAAACTTTCCAGCATGTCATGGGAAGAAAGAGACAGGTTGACATCCCTGCTAGGTGTCAGCTGTCTTTATTAAGGTGTTTGTGGTTGAAAAATAAGATCCGCTCCTAAAGAGGGCTCTCTTATTCCCTTTTAGATGGCAATGACAGACTGCTCTGGGTTTCTGCTATCCCATCCTTACTACTGGCAGCAGTACAGCTTCACAAGGCCCAGTATGTTGATGAGATGGTAYCTTGGAGCCAAATAAGGTAAGAGTCATTTTGATAATTCAGTTTTAAGCATAGAGCCTTGAAGCTCTCAGCTGGAAGCATCCAGCAGTGTGAACATCTCTCTGGAAGCAAAGCTTGTATGTTGGCACAGGTAGATCGAGAGAGCACTGTCGACCCTCAACACTTCTAATAGAAATCCAAAAGCTGTGGTGAGCCCTCCTTTGAAAACTTATTAGGTGAACCATGTTCCAAAGTGTTCACAGGCCATCTGCCTCAGGCTTGATCACGGTCACAGTTTGCAAGCCTCACATGGAAAACGGCTGAGCAAGTGATGGGCTCCTGCTTCTGCACTGCTTTCTGCTGCAGGATGCCGCCCCAAGGCGACTACGGTCCCAGCCACTGCCTGAGCGCACAAATGCCTTGTGAGCAACATCTAAGTAGGAGGTGGGCATCCAAAGAGCCAGCATTTAAATTCATGAGAGCAACACAGAGGGCCACCCTCTACTCTCCAACCATGCATTTGTCCTTGTATTCGCTAGGAGGACCTTATTTGACATGTGTCTTCTGATTGGCAGCACCATTTTTGTCCTGAAAATGGTGGGGTAGGTGTTAACCCTCCTTCCTCTGCAAATACTTATTTCTTGACTAAACTACATCAAACATGCATGAACGTTTCTTAAGTACACTTAGAATTTCTTGCTATGTAGCTATTTCTATACACCCTTAGTGCTACAGACAAGATTTCTGTGTAGCTGATATCCATCACAGGTGGACTGTTACCAGCTTCTGCTTGTAACAGTCAACTCAGAAGTCATCTTTTAATATGTGACACTGGATTATCTTCCTCCAAATGCATCATTTTGTGCTTATCTCTATTGACTTTTGAATGCTATTTTAACGTCCACTCACAAAGTCTCATGGAAATCCTTCTGCAGTTAGCCATCAGTGCTTGTCCACACTGCCTGGAATGGCATTACTTCATTGGAAAACATTTTGTACCTTCCCACTCAACTTTTTTTTCAGGTTGCTCTATCAGTAGCTTCAGCAACACAGGCCCTCAAGAGAGATGACTCTTCTCCTTTTGATAAGTATTTATCTGAGTGAGTACCTTCTTTCTTATCCCATGGCTACATTGTTTCTGTAAGAGTCTTTGATGGAGTACCTTGYTGAAAGATTTTGGAGATCCCTGTGGATTGTACCAACTGGATTTCCCCATTCACATGTGTTTCTACCCTTTCAAAGTCTGTATTTGTTCAGAGATAAGGCTATGTTGAATATGAATGATGAAGGAGGATGAAGATACTCCCTTTGGAATAACAYAAACCACCTGTCCTCATCTCCACATATTCACCCTTCACAGAAGGTTCTACAGGTGCTGAGTTGACCCGGTGCTCACTGAGAACTCAGCAGCCAGAGCTGCAACAGTGAACATCAACCTTAAGAGCCTTATCCCAACAGGCAGAGGCCYGAGACCAGACATTGTGGCATTTTAGCCAAGGTCAAAAGTCTTCACGGTTTGCTCATTCTGAGCTTTGGTCAGGTCCACAAYCAAGCTGTTTTGCTACCTACCTTCCTTGTTGCTATATCTGTACACTTTGAGTGGACTGGAAATTACAGCTATTAATGAAAAATGCAGTGTTTCTCTTTCACTTATTGGCTACTGCAGATGCCACTTGTATCCTCACTGACCATCTTGTCAAAAACTACTGAAAGAAACCGGTGGTCCAGGCTCAGGTATCTATAATACGGTATCTATACCTCCACAAATCTCCTTTGTCAGCAAAAACGGAATCCCACAACTAACAGTTCCTACACAGTCAGTGAGAGCGTAGAGTTGACAGCTGTATCACTTGCTCATGACTGGAAAGGGCGGAGGTGCAGCAAGGGCAAATACTAGATACTCTATTGAAATAGAACAGTAGGTAGGCTAAAATGGTATAAATCACTTGCAGGTATTACTTCCTACATTTCTCTGTCTATGAAGTTCCATTTCTATTCCTGACCCAATTACCCATGTACTTGAAATGTTGTCAGTAGTCAGGAGATTGTCATAAAAAGCTGCATTGGACTRTAAGTAAAATTTGTGCCTAAAAGCTAAAGGTGACACAGACCTAACTAMTAAAAGAGAAAGAAATGTAAACCTACTTTTCACAGTGTGTATGCCAAGGAATCTGGGTTCTTTATTTTCTAGACTTTAGAGGATATAAAAATTAATTACAGAAGAAAATGACAGGGGGGAATTCACATTTTGTGTTCCATCCATGTCACTTTGCTGCCTGCTGACATCTTCACTCTTCCTCTTCTATCTTCTTGCTGTGGAACTCGCGGCTCTTGGCTCGGAGCTTGTTGACCTGYGACTCTGCAATGTCAGCCCGCTCCTCGGCTTCCTCCAGYTCGTGCTGGATCTTRCGGAATTTGGAGAGGTTGACGTTGGACAGCTCCTCCTGTAGMGGGAGAGAAAGGTGGTGAAGAGAAGGACTTTCCAGTACTGCTGCCACTGGGACTAAAGGGGCTAGAGCTGTTTCTTGAATAATGGATTGACTTCTCTATTGGTGGATGTGATCCTTGACATTGTTCATTGAGTTCAACTATTCGTAGAGTGCAACATGTCAGCAAGGCCTTAGAGCACCCAGTGGCCAATATAATATGTCCTGCAAGTAGCCTTCAGCCCCTCCTGTCTTTGATGTGCTCACGTTTCCCTAAAAGGCTCCAGAATGAGGAGTTCTTTGTAGTGGGAGAGCACAAACCCAACCAGGAGGATTTCTCATGCTTTTGTCTTCAGTTCCCAGATTCTGGCCCCAGCCTGAGTGGTACTTCAACAGTACTTCAAGCATAGAGGAAGGATTTGAGAGTGAAAAAAAAAATGGATGCTACCTTTTGAGAAAAGATTGAATTACAAAATAGTGTAGGGATACCACACTTTCCAAATGTCTTCTATTTATGATTCTACATATTGTGTCCCATRTGTTGATAATTTGCTTGTGACAACTCTAATGTATCTGACCTTACATTTCCCTTGCCATTTACCTGCTGATTCTATCCTCAGTCTGATGACCTTGTGCCAGGGTAACATATCAGGGTCATAAGGACCCTAAAGCCCTGTGTGGTTGACCAGAGGTTCTTGTCTTCATATTGATATCAGTGACACTACTGCACCACAAAAGGTTGACTCTGGCTCTAGCTTGAGCAGTACTTACAGCCTCCTCAGCTTGTCTCTTGTAGGACTTCACTTTCATTTGCAGCTTGTCCACCAGGTCCTGGAGCCTGAGAACATTCTTCCGGTCTTCCTCAGACTAGAGCAAYAGGTGAGARGAAATGAGTGCATTGCTTTCCCCATTGCTCAGTTCCCCTTGGAAACTGTGYGCCAACATTCTGACTGCCTGGGAAGGGGRTGTGTCAGCACAGAGAGGTCTCCAGCCTTACCTGGTAGGTCAGCTCCTTCACCCTCCTCTCGTATTTGCGCACACCCTTCACGGCTTCAGCGCTGCGCTTCTGCTCAGAATCAACCTCCCCTTCCAGCTCACGCACCTGCAATGGGAAAACAATCCATGCAGCTTCACTCSTGGGGCCTCATRGGACATGCTCCYTSRTGMASMAAYACCAGCYCTTACTCACCCTGGCCTCCAGTTTCTGGATTTGCTTCTTGCCTCCTTTCAGTGCCAGCTGCTCAGCCTCATCCAGACGGTGCTGCAGGTCCTTCACTGTCTGGTCCAAGTTCTTCTTCATCCTCTCCAGGTGGGCACTYGTGTCCTGCTCCTTCTTCAGCTCTTCTGCCATCATGGCCGCCTGCAGAGCAAAGGAACAGYACCAGTTTGAGATAGGACACATGCCCTRTCTGTCCTCTAGCAGAGTCTGTCCTCCACTGACAATGAAATGAGTTCCCAACTCACATCTGTGATGGCCTTCTTGGCCTTCTCTTCAGCRTTGCGGGCTTCCTGGATTGTGTCTTCCATTTCTCCCTGAATGTGCATGATGTCTGTTTCCAGCTTCTTCTTGGTGTTGATCAAGCTGGTGTTCTGTGCAAAAGAAGGAACATAATTTCTACCATCAGATTTTACACTTGTGCCTAAGGAAGTGAAAATTTAAGTGAGGTATTTATGGAAGTTTTCAATGCAAGTGAACACTTTAAAGTCATAGTTGCAAATGTGACAGGGACAATCACTAGGTTTGAGCAATTTATAGCACTTTTCCCCAAGTATTTTTATAATAATGACTTAAAGGTTGTACATCTACCCCTCTCCTGCCTCCCTCGTATAAAAAAGACTTTACTTTTAAAAATGGTTCCTTTAACAAGGAGTGATCTCCCAGAGAATTCCTCACCTGGGTATGGAGGAGCTGCACACGCTCACTTGCATCCAGCAGCTCCTGCTCAGCCACCTTCCTTGACCGCTCCGTCTGCTCCAGGGCTGCCCGGAGCTCCTCAACCTCAGCCTGCAACAGGTTTGCYCTGCGCTCCACCATGGCCACCTGCTCCTTCAGGTCCTCCTGTGTCCTGACAGCATCATCCAAGTGTATTTGGGTATCCTGGAAAAGATGCAGCAGCAATTAAGACAGTTAGTTACTACTGGACAGTAACATTTCCAATTATATGTGTACTTATAATGCAAGTATAATACAATCCCAGCTAGATCCCTGCATTCACATATTTGGTTTAACAGACCTTCAGTACGGCCTGTGTGTTTCTCAGGTTCTTCTGGGCCTCTGCAGCCAGACGGTTGGCATGGCTCAGCTGGATCTCCATTTCATTCAGGTCTCCYTCCATCTTCTTCTTCAACCTCAGGGCTTCATTYCTGCTCCTGATCTCTGAATCCAGTGTGCTCTGCATGGACTCCACAACTCGGAGATGGTTTCTCTTCAGCTGGTCGATTTCCTCATCTTTTTCTGCTATCTTGCGGTCAATCTCAGATTTGATCTGGTTTAGTTCCAGTTGYAGGCGAAGGATCTTCCCTTCTTCATGTTCAAGAGAGGCCTAAAACCAGAAAKAAGACAGTATAAATCAAGGGTGTGTTCACTGTTTTTCCTTCAAATGAACCATTTCCTAGGAAATGCATGCTGTGGATTTTCAAGATAGCTGTGAAGGTAATAAAAATACTGCTAATCTTTGAAGGAATTTCTTAATAATTATGAATGTCYGACATAGCTGTACTCCACACAGAGCTCTCATAAGGATTATATAATTCTTAGTTACTTTTCCTTTCCTTGTCCCTTGAATTTTTATCAAGTCAAAGACTACTGCCATGTACCTCAGCTTCCTCCAAGGAAGCCTGCAGTTCAGATTTCTCCTGCTCAGCCTGCTTCTTCGCTTTCTCCAGCTCATGAATGCCCTTTCCACCCTCYGCAATCTGCTCCGTGAGGTCCGCAATCTCCTCTGTAGGGACAAAGACAAATKGCAGGGTCAGSAATAGAACAGGAGGGAAATGACCCTGTCACACACARGTGGCWAGACTGCAGCCACAGACMCCTCTGGGTTGGTGGAGCTTGTGAAACCCATCTGACCCATCAGGAGTAGAATGCCCAGGACTTACGCTGCAAGTTCTTGTTCTCGCGCTTCAGGGTTTCCAGGTGGTCCAAGGACTCCTCATAGGCATTCTTCATCTTGAAGAGCTCCGTGCTGAGAGAGCGAGCCTCCTTCTGGGAGGCTTCCAGCTCAGCCTGCGTTTCCTCATACTTCTGCTTCCACTCTGACAGGATCTAAACAGTAACAGAGACTGATTATGGACCTGACAATCACAAGGGGATGCCCTGTACCCAGACTGCAGGGCTGTAGCCCATTTTACCTTGTCAAAGTTCTTTTGCTTCTTGTCCAGAGCTGCACATGCTGCGTTTGACCTTTCCACATCAATCATCAGATCCTCTACTTCATTCTGCAGCCGCTGCTTTGTCTTCTCCAGGGAAGCACATTTGGAGTTCACAGCCTCAACGTGTTCCTCTGCATCCTGCAGACGCTGTGCCAGCTTCTTCCTGGGGRGTGGTAGACAGAGATCCCGCCCAGTGATCACTGCACAGCCAGTGTTGCACTACTCAAAGAGTATTTTACTATCAATGCCTCCAGCTGACTGCTGAGTATCTTCATCATTTACTTTTATCTCTCTATCAGTTATATCTTTAAACTGCCCTCACACTTTTAGACACTATCAAATTTTCTCTGACTGCCCCAGTCTTCTCTTGCTCTGTCACATCCCAAGTAGCACATACTTGGCCTCCTCCAGTTCCTCTGTGCGCTGAATGGCGTCCGTCTCGTATTTGGTCCTCCACTGGGCCACTTCACTGTTGGCCTTGGACAGGGCACGCTGCAGCTCCCCCTTGGCYTCCTGCTCCTCTTCATATTGCTCCCGCA
>PTEX01000629.1:25167-43134 GCA_003342815.1 Eudromia elegans | reverse complement strand
CTCCTAAGTATGATGATTACACTGGCTGGATGGATCGCAGATTACACTTACAATGGCTGAATGGCAGAGTTCAGAGGGTGGTGATCAGTAGTGCAGAGTCCAGTTGGAGGTCTGTAGCTAGTGGCTGTTCCCCAGGGGTCAGTCCAATCTGATTTAATTTATTCATCAATGACCTAGATGAAGGGACAGAGCGCTCCCTCAGCAAGTTTGCTGGTGATACAAAACTGGGAAGAGTATCTGATAGCCCAGAAGGCTGCGCTGCCATCCAGAGAGACCTGGACAGACTGGACAACTAGGCAGTGAGAAACCTCATGAAGTTCAACAAGGGCAAGTGCAGGGTCCTGCACCTGGGGAGGAATAACCCTAGACACCCATACCGACTGGGGACCAATTTCTGGAGAGCAGCGCTGCAGAGAGGAACCGGGGCAGCACAGTGGAAAACAAGTTGACCTTGAGGCAGCAGTGTGTTCTCATGGCCAAGGCCAATGGATCCTGGGGTGCATTAAGAAGAGCATCTCCAGCAAGTTGAGGGACGTGATATTCCCCCTCTACTCAGCCTTAGTGAGGCCACACCTCAAGTCCTGTGTGCAGTTCTGGGCTCCCCAGTACAAGAGGGATGTGGAGCTGCTGGAAAGAGTCCAGCGCAGGGCTACAAAGATGATTAAGGGCCTGGAATATCTGCCCTACGAGCAAAGGCTGAGAGAGTTGGGCCTCTTCAGCCTGAAGAAGAGAAGGCTGAGAGGGAATATTAGTGTTTATAAATACCTCAACAGAGGGAGTGAGGTGGTTGGGGCCAGCCTCTTTTCAGTGGTGGCTACAAACAGCTTAAGGAAAAAGTTCTTAACAGTGACAGAACACTGGAGCAGGTTGCCGAGAGAGTTTTTGGAGTCTCCTTCTCAGGAGATCTTCAAAACCCACTTGAACGCAATGCTGTGCCATGTGTTCTAGGTGACCCTGTGTGTGGGGGGGGGGTTGGACTAGATGATCTTTACAGGCCACTTCCAGTCTTAATCCAGTCTGTGATTCTGTGATTCTATTAATAAAGATAGGTATCATCCACCTGAAACAGCTGCATTGAAAAGTTATTTGTAGTTACAAATGCTACCAAGATATTGATTCATGTAAAATGTTATGAAGGGCTAGAACAATATGAAGTTTCTACTGTTAGATAATTTTTGAAACACTTATTTAGTTGAAGAAAGGTCAATGGAAGATTCTACAGAAGGAGAAAAGAAATTGAAATCATTAAAGGAAAATTTTACCCAGTTTTACTCAGGATAATGCATTTAAAATAAATGAAGAATAAGAATTTAGAAACAACCTTGCAGAGACTACTATCTTTTGCTTTTACGGTTTGGAACTGTGTGAGTATAGTCTTTCATGGGAATAAAATACAAATATACATTTTTAAAAATCAAAATTGAGACTATAATTCCCTTGGGATGCTGCTGGCATTTTGAGCTGATGAAAGATGATATTTTTCCTCTTTGGTCTTTGATGATTGTTCATAGCATATCTTTAGGGAATTAATTATTTTGATGATTTCCCAGAAGGAAGTTCCACTGTCTTTCTAAAACATGGCTGGAAAAACAAGTTAAGATTTTAATTTTTCTCCTTTTTTTATCTTAAATTCTCTCTTTTTTTGTTTTTGAGAAAGGGATTATCTGTACGTATTCTTTTCAATCTTATTTGATTTTCTTTCATTCTCCAGAGTGATATTATTATTTTAGCTGTGATGTTCCAGTAATATGAGACATGCATTCTCTCAGTTAAAGGTAAATTTTTTTATTAGACCAGTTAATAGAGTAGGCAAGAGGAGGGGAGACAGATACACTGTTCATCTTGAGGATTTGATACTTTTATCAAGTTTACCAGCCTGTAGAAAAATTCAGTCTAGATGAGGAACTGTTTTTTTTTTTCTTTGCTTTGTCTTGCTTCTCCCAAATTATATTCTGTGGCATTGAATCAATACACTCATGCTCAAAAAAACTTTATGACCAAGCTCATACCATATTGAGAAAGAATATCACCACTCCAAAGTACAAAGATATATATATGTCTAAGGGTTTAATTGATACCCTAGTCCAGTTGCTGAAGGTCAGTCTCAACAGGCTGGGAGTCTTTCTAAAGAAATCAATCTCTGAATCGCTGAGGCTTGGAGTCACTCCCTTAGGGTGATACTCAGAACAGAGGCTAGGTCTGGAAAACTTACCTGCAGTTATTAGGCTTCACACCATTAAAAGAATTAGGCAGAAAAAAAAAAGAGATAAGTCATCACTGTACACTAATGAAGGCCTTTCATATCTAAATGCTCAAAGTATTTGAAGGGAGAGTCACTACTCAGGATTGGCCTTCCTTTGTGACTGGATGGTCAGAAGCTGCGTCCTTGAAGTGGCAATTCTGAAGCAGAGAATGGCAATTTGAAGTTCAGAAGGCCACATAGAGAATTCAGGCTCTGCTAATAACTCAGCTGCAATATCTCCTCAAGGTTTTTCCTCCAATAGGTTTAGCTGTGTCTGTCTTTGCAAAGAAGCTGAGGGAGCTGTATTGCCAAAGTCATTACTTTGCTTCACTGCCAAGTTACTATTCTCTGAATTATGAGAAAACTACCCTCTAACTGACAGGCCTGGCAGAAGACTCACCTCTCTGCAGAGACCAGTCTTTTGATGTCTGCCTGCAGTTCTGCTCAGGCTCTGCTGCTTGTTTTTGCACAGAATTTCTAATTTTCAGTTGAAGACATAATTTGGCACATGCTTAAGCTGCTAACCATATCACTAAGACCAGACCATTTTAAGAACTACTTGATGAAATGAAATTGATATGCATAACCAAAGTATGATTCCAGATGATAAAACTGAGTTCAGCTCTAAGTACAACCTGCATCCCTAGTACTGTTTCTGAAAGGTGAATCATTGTGGAATACTCTCAAGACTATCTCTTTGATTTTCATAATAATTTCTAATTCATTAGGTGACATATTTAAAGATTTCTTGCACCTCATCATTAACCTTCTAAAGAATCACCACTTGCCTTATTCAAAAGATTTTCTTTTCTTTTCAGGGACACACTTGTAGTCAAATACAGAGTTAACACTGTTACTGACTCCTGTTAGTGTTAAGGATTATGAACATTGTCATTCTCAATATGTCATTCATGATTGTCATATGAATTTTATCCTTCATCCAAATGTGAACCTGAACTTGTTACAGTTAGTCTCACTGTGATGGATCTCGGGCTCAACTGCCCTTAAAGGCACTGCAGATGCTTTAAACTCTGACTGCAGGGGCAGTGTATATAAAGTAGGTGAGAGATCTGCTGTACTACAATAATAATTAAACAGAGCAGCTTTACTATCTGGAGATTTTGCCCCTAAGTTAAGACAGTAGACCTTTTCATTGGCATTCCCATAGGAATGTGGATAAAAAAAACACATGGGTTGTAGCGTTAAGCTTACTTTTGAATCTAGATATTATGGTCTTTCTTTTCTTGTTTTGGGTTTGTATTTTGCTCTCTATTGTAATATATTGGAATTGTGGAATTCCAATTGTGGAATATATTGGAATATTGGAATTGTGACCCTATGATAAGGTACTGACCAATCAGTATCCTATGAGATGTTAAATATCTGTTAATGGCCAGGGAGAATCAGGTGATTTGATTCTGTATGTTATTACAGCAATGCTGTAAATGTCAGGTTATACATAAGAATGTATCTGATTAATGAAGTCATATTGGAAAGGTTTACAATATTTTTATGTCTCTGTAATTAAATTAGCATGCTGAAACAATGAATGGATTTCAGAAGGGGGAAAGATACCACTGAAGAGGAGATAAAACCACTTCTTTTTAGAACATGATCAAATCTTTTTCTTTCACATGTTCTTGTAAAAATAATGTCTTTTGAAAATTTTGCTAGCTTATAAACTAAAATTTTCACTGGAATGCAAAGTATAAGATTTAGTTAAAAAAAATTATATAACAACCTATCTCTTTCCCTCTTTCTCTCTTCCTGTACCTGGATGATAATTTTTACCAGAAGTAGTATTTCTTTTCAGTATAGCTTATGTAAGAAGTAGAAACTGTTTGTTACTCAAAGAATAAAGTCAGCAAAAGGCATTTATTTGTAGTTAGTAGGTAATTACCTTTTTAAATTTAAATTTAACTTGCCTGAATTTATTTTGTGACTGCTTTCAGACTTTTTTTTTTTTTTTTTTTTTTAAAGCTTTCTCTGTTCATGTCAAATAGGGAGAGCTGAAGGCAACTCGAGTAACACAGAAAATGTGTGATTAGTCTCACATTTGGCATTTCATAGTATTGTGCCTTTGGCCCTCAGGAAATTCAAAAGGTCAAGCCCACATAGGTTAAAATAATTCACCTTCAGCTCTGTAAAGAAACAGGCTTGTCCGTCCTGCACAGGCAGCAGAGTGGAATCAGTGAACTATTGGCACTCACAGACTCATGTGAGAAACACAGAATAGGGACAGGGTGACTCCTGGAAAATCCATGATTGGTTTGTAGATGACTTTTTTGGTCATTCTTCTTGTACCTTTCCATGGTAAATATTTAGTTTAGTGCTATAACACCCGGCTGTGTCTGAGACAACTCTTTGTAGTTGCTCTCTATTCATTGGGCACAAAGCTTTTTACAGGAAAGGTGTAAAATAGGTGTAAATAGGAAAGTTAGGTGGCATTTTATAAGAAGAAACTGCTCTAACTTTGTGATCGCTTCAAATATTCATCCAAATTTCTTTGGCCACTTTCTAAGATATGTAAGCTCCAGTCCTAAGAGTTCAGATAAATTGAGCTTTAATGTCCTAAGTAATATGATGTTTTTATAAGAAAGTGAAACATGGAATTGTTGAGATCTTGAGTCACTATGTTCCCAGACTTCCTCAAAATCAAAATTTCTATCCATGTTCACCTAGACACTGAATTTTGTCTCTGTTTCAGGCATACAGTGAAGGCATCTCACTAGCCTCATCCGTGCTCCTCAGTAGAAGTGACTGTATTAGACCAAATGCTACTGGAATACCAATATCAGACACTGTCAAAGGAAAACCCTCCCATCCAGACAGATATTTTAATTTTCTCCTTCTCAAAGCTTCTCTTTTGTGTACTTCATTGCAGAGTCGCTGTTGGAGAAAAAGGGAAAAAATTATCATTTTATGTCAGATTATCATTTCAAGCAACTCAAAGCAAATGAAATAGACATGAGAGCTTAAAAATCTACACTCACCAGGTAGTAACTTTCTGTATTTTAAACTCATTTTTTAAAGGGTTATTGATTTCTAAGGAATGTTTAGTTTAGAAGATATCAACAGTTTCACATTCATATTCATAATATTATACACTCTTAGTTAATATTCTCAATACATTTAGTATGGGAGATAATTTCATTTTAGTAATGTGAAAGAAACACTATGTACTTGATTGAAAAATAATGTTTTGTTAGCTCTTCTACCTCCTACCTCCCCTTCCTCACCTGCCTTTAGAAAGAAAGGCAGCTTAGGGTAGTTTAGTGCAAAAAAAGACTCTGATTCAATGCAACTTTACTGATGGCATAACCCAAATCCAATGGCTATCCACACCCAGAAATTTAGCTGCTGCAGGAAATGTAGGAGAAAAGAGATGGCTGTTCCATGTATTTTGACCTTCATAAAGATTTAACTGAAAAAGCAATAGACAAAGGTTTCCTTATCTACCATTCAAACTGACCTCATTGGATAGATTCACCTTGAGCATTAAGAATGCTGGAAGGGAGGGAAGGGAAGAGGAGAGGAGAGGAGAAAAGAAAAGAAAGGAAAGGGAAGGGAAAGGAAGAGAAAGGAAGGAAAAAGGTAAGACAAGCAAAGTAAAAAGGTAAGAAAAGGAAAATAGCTGTAGTAACCCCCTGTGTGTCATTAACATCCTAGTGTCTGAGGCTCAATTATGCTACACTGGATCTCATCAGAACTTCAGATCTGCCAAAGAGATGGTCATTTCTTGAATAGCAGGCTATAAATTGTATAACAAATTTCAAGTCTGTAGGTTTGCTTTTTTGTTTTTCCTTCTCCATTCTCTTTAAATATTTTGAATCAGCTACAGAGGGAATCAAACATCCAAATAGTAAAACAGTTAATGCTAATTGGACTGTTATTGCAAGATGTGTGTATTAAAAACTGAGTCTCTCTCTATGTTGTAGAGCAATAAAACCAGGCTTACCTCCTGGTTCCCTTTTTCTTGAAAACCCAGTGTATTTCGTTAAGAGTAATGCTGCTTTTTATCGGATACAGTAGTTTTCAGGCACAAATCTTAAACAAACATGGGTAAAGAAAGCATGTCTTCCCTGAAGAGCCTTGAGGCTTGAAGAGGTAAAATATTTTACCCATCATAGTGACAAAGCAGACTGAAACCCACTTTATTTGATCCACAAATATTTCTTCTTGTAGTCATTGAATTTCTTGTCTCTCAACATGTAAGGCATGTGATGTGACGTGTGCTCAGCTGCTACACATTCCCACAGCCTCTTCTCCACTTCCCAGAGGACATAATGGGAGCTGTGGTTATTCTTTCTAACAAAGAAAATGTTTGCTGAATTAAGAGGCACCCGGAAATTTTTTTCATACATGTGGTCTTCTTGCTATCACAGCTTGTTTCCTTCTCAGGCAAACCACAAAATGAGCAGAGGTAATGAAGGTGTGTTAATAAAGACTTCTGTGGATAAGTATTAGCACTGCAGAGTTTAGGATTATGTATTTTTTTCCATAAATCTCTTTAGACATTAAAGAATAATCAGGATCTAGATCATTAGTCAGTTTCTACAATTTCAGTGACAAAATTATTTTCCCCTAATTGTTATGAGTTAGTGGAACTGATTGAAACAATTTATGTTATTTCTCAACAAGAGACAGGAGACCTAATGTTAAAATACCAGATGGCCATTGATATTCAAATACAAAGAAATATGTTCTGCCACAATATTTAGTTAGCAGAACTCTTTGATGTAAATAATGTGGTGTAAAAGTTTACATGACAAGACTATTTAAAAGAAAAAAAAAATAATTTTTAACTGTTAGTTACAAAGACACTTTGTTTACTTTGAAAGTTTCAGTGTTTCATATCTTTGACATTTGTGAGACTGTTCCAGCAAATTATATTTTTTTCTTGCTCTAATATTGTTCCCTGATTGTATGCTGTTAGCCAGAACAGAGTATCAGAAACTGCGTATCAAGTTAGGTAGACCTTTTCCTTGAACTATCAGGGCTACATATTCATCTCTCAGACTTGTTTTCTGTTAGATAAACTATTCTAGCATAATTCTATGTATATTATAACTCAAAAGAATGTACTTATATATACTCAAAATTATGTAGTCAAATTGCATTATGTACTCGGAACCATTGTGCTTGGCCTGCACTGCAAAGTCATTTTCCTTTAATGAAAAGTTGAGAAAGTTGTGCTTGCTTGGTGGAGGCTGGTGAAGCATGTACACCAGTTCAAGATGGCACTACAAAGGTAAAAACATATTTGTCTTTTTCAAAATTTTGCCCCCCTCAAAATTGTTTTGCCTCTGATATTGCTGTTTAAAACACTACTGTCATAGTCCATTCAAAGCTTCCATCTATGGTGTCCCAGTATTAGTAAATGACAATGGAAAATAACCCTTCCCTTGTGGTGCCTGCAGAGATGCTGTGTGCAGACAATATCACTCTGCGATAAAGTCCAAACATCTCAAAAGTAATGGGATACTGTTGATGAATACATAATAAAGGCAGTTTTTTAATTAATGTCCTGCTATCTAATCCTTTCTGTCTATTCTATTTTCATATGTTTGGGTGGTTTTGTTGAGGGCTATAATTATCTAGAAAGGAAAAAGAATGTAGCAATAGTTGGATATAGCTTGGATAATCTGAAGTGATGACAGGTGTTGAAACAAATGTGTTGCCAAGTCTATACAATATATATTATGATTTTCAATATTATTGCTAAATTCTCAGTGACACTAAAATGTTTTTATGGACTTGTCTCAAGGTTGCAGTAATATAAAATAGAGCAGAATCCTTCACCTAATTATTAGTTACCCAATGTCATCTCTCATGTCTGGAAGGGAAAATGAATTTGAGTCTCTTAACTAATTTTGAAATTGAACTACTGAAATTTACAAAATGGATATTCCAAAGAATCTTAAAGTACTCCCACGGCATTTAATTGCATTTCTGTTAGGAGTAACATGTATCCTGAAAGAGGAATAAACACAGACACACACAAAAAAAGATTACCTCTTGTATACCACAAAATGTGACTGAATGTTGATTGTAACCAGATTTATCACAGGTAATTAGTAACTTGGAGTTATCTTAGGTTTTGGTTACTGTGTTTGAGATGTGCCAACACAGAGCGTTCCTTCAACTCTCTGCCTTCTAAAATAGGAATTACTGCCTCCAGAATTATCTCCATGAGGATGAAACTCTGTAGTCTGAGGTTTAAAAATTAATCTTCATCTCTGATTGCTGCTTTTGTTTTCTGAAGCTTTTCTAACATTTGATTTTCTTTTCATTATGTGATGTGTAAGATGCCTCTGGATACACAGGCAGGAAGATCCACTCAAACAACTGATGATCTGTTTAAATAAACTGTACAATTTCAGGTATATTCTGATTGAAGCATGGTTGTATTTTGGAATCAATAGTCAAAGAAAGCTTCATGAAATCAACATCCTAGGAACTATTTAAAAGTAGAAAAAAATCCATAGAAACTGCAGTCGAGCTTATATTAAGATGTTCTTCCACGTTACATTTCAACTATTGATTTAACAACTATTTTTAAATTCCAGTCTCTGAAATGATGTACTTGAGTCTAGCTGTGTGTAGTTTTCCAAGAAGAGCTTTCTACTAACTCTTGCATGTTCCATAAAAAAAAACCAAAACACATATTTGCAGCGCCAAGAAAATGAAAAGTGTCTCACTGACTAAAAAAGTGGCAATCTTGTTGATTTTGTTCCAGGAAGGTCTCAGATGAAGTTCTCACGTCCTGCTTAGGGTATCACACTCACAGTTTGATGTGGTCTTAAGCAGAGCCAGTAGGAAGAGTCATCGGTATTAAAAGACTTCTCAGGGAACGTTAATCATATGAAACGAGGACGGATGGAAGTGTAGAAGAGTAGTTTTATTGTGCCAGACAATGTTTATTTAATGCATTATCCTATCTCCAAAAGAGGGCAAGAACAGATAACAGATATGCAGAGAAGAAACAGACAAGGGCAAGCATGATGTATCACTCTTCTGCTTTTATTTGTTTGTTTGCTTTTTGTTTTTTGTCTACATCCAGCAGTCTGCAGATCAAGCAACTCCTCAGGCAGGTGTCTTGCCTTTTTGATTGTTATTATTTTTATATAGTAAATTCAGCTTGTTTGCTTTTCTTTCCAATCTGCCATCTTCCTCTCGGATGTGTGTGAACTTACTTTTTTCTCACCAACCTTAGGCAAGGAATTCCACAACTGAATTAAACCCTGAGTGAAGACCTACTCATTTAATTTTTTTATTTCATTGACATCTCCCTTTCAATATTTGTACTCAAAAATGCAATTACAAATCCGTTATTCTACATCTTCTTTATTTCAGTTATGATTTTATAATCTAATGTGTCCAATTGTAAATATATCCAATGGCCTGGTTCCCAATCCAAAGCAAACATGCCTGCTTAGCAGCATCTTGAGCACAAAACGTGGTGAATAAAAAGCAAAGAATAGGACAGAAAACAGTAAACTAAAATTTTAGTGACAAAGATAAAGGTTATCTTCAAAATTAAATAAAAGTTCTCTTTTGAACAGATAATTCAGTTGGTAAAATTCCCAACATTTTTGATCTTTCAGGTCAGGCTAGACTGACAGGCTAGGAATGATAGTGACTTAGCTGATGATGTTTTGGCCAGGAGAAGGACCAGATGACCAAATTCTGATTGAAAACTCACTTTATATACATGAGTTATATTCAGGTCTCTATGTGGTAACTGGTGAGAAAAAGACATTGCAATTTTTTAATGAGTTTTCCTTTTAATTCTTGCTGTAAAGACCTAGACAACTGCTAATTTGGCATTTCGAGACCTCTGTAGCCAAAATAGAATATTATTTCATTTTAAGTTATTGTGCGTAAAACCTCTACACCCCAAAAACTCACCTACAATTAAAATTTATCCTGTTTTAATAACTGGGTGGAGTGGGAGGAGAGGCAAGAGGGAGAGAGGATAAAGAAAGTGAAGGAAAAATCTTTACACAGGTGTCCAAACTGTGATGATGGTACGTTTCTGTCTGCTTATTTTTTTCCCATGATCTGTCTTATGAAGTCAGAGAGCTCATACAACTACAACTGAGGATCTTGCGGTTTGTACACTGACTGTCTGGAAAGTAGGAGATCTGTAAATCATTACTTCAATACATTAAGCTCTTCCATGACCAACCTCTCTAAGGTATATTCATACAGTATGCTCCCTCAAAGTTAAGATCAGGGATCTTGAGTACAGTGGAGTATGATTAGGAGATCAAGGACAGAAGTCACGCATTTAAACAGAGTGCTCATCAGTTTCAAAATAAATTAGTAATCTTATATATTTATATATTTGTATAGTTTATATTTACTTTTACATTTTTATACACACTTTGCTTTTATGTATTATCTTATCTGAATACAGCCAGCCTTCTTTGCAAAACTGGATCCACTATGGCCTGACGATATGTTGTCCTGTTGTGACTAGTCTAATCCTGATAATGTTTGTGTATATATATATATATATATGTCTCATTTTATATGTTATATGTTTATATGTTGCTCATTGTCAGGAGCAACAAGATGGACGACTTGTATCTGAAAAGTCAAACCTGAAAGTTGTGCTTAGTTGAGCTTGAGAAGGTGCTTGGGGGGGCGGGAGGAGGGGGGGTAACTTTTAGAGGAAGAAGGAATAAACATTAAAGAACTGTTCATCCTTATCTACAATTCCACCTGAGTGAACACTCCTTTGCTGTGCGATAATTACACTGTATATAGAACAAAACTATCAGCCAGTGTGTTCAAGATTAAAAAGGTTAATTTATTTTAATTTAACAGTTACGTTCCTTCTTTTCTGCACCAGTGCTCTTGGAATTAGGCACAATGTCACTGGTTAGTAATAATGTAAAGAATTAATTTAAATGGATTTTGTTCAAACACACAGAATATGCCCACCATGGACCGTTCTCTGTGAGATAAATTATGCTGTCACTGCAATTTTAAGAAACTTACATGAGCAAAAATAATAATAAAAATTCTAGTCACCCTTCTGCACTTGAATTAACCCTTTGTTAATTTTGATTTTTTAGAAATCCTAGTTAATTACCTAGTGTTTATGCATTGAATTAAGAAAGAAATTAAGACAGAAATTAAGGTTTCCAAAGAAACTGAAGGAGGATAAGGACTGCTTTTTTTTTTTTTTTTTTTTTTTTTTTTGCGTGGAAGGAGATCAAATCTCATTGTTCCTACATTATTAAAAGAAGATCCTTGGATTTTTAAAAGAAAAAAAACCACAATAGTTTTCAAGTTATTCCAATTTCCTAGAGAGTTATCAGATATTAATATTGACATAGAAAGATAAATTGACTTGTCTCATGAGAGATGAGAACTAGTTTTTTACAGTTAGTGTTTTTTGCTAAATAGGTTGTTCAAGTTAATACCAAGCTATGTCACCAAGCTTAATACCAAGCTATGTCACCAAAAAGGCTAAACCTAGCCAACTGAAATTTTTATAGACTAGGACTTCAGCAAGGAAATTCAATAATTACAATGATTTTTTTTCCGAGACAGTTTTCCATATCCCCTGTTTATGATTTATCTTTCCTAATATGGTGAGAGCTAGAAATAGGCCTCTGCTATATTTGACATTGCTACATGATATCTCTATGTTCCAAGATAGCTATGGCTCAGTCCAACTGAAGAATATTCTGTGTTCAACTCATTCAAATTCTCATGGAAAAATGTGAAGATTTTTAAGCTTTATTAATACATATGTATATATGTATGTGTATATATACAAAAAAAAAGTTAGATCAAATATTCCTATGAGAAAAATAGACCTTATTGATATAATTTGTGATTGGTGTTTTGATTCACTATATCCTGGTCAACTCATTACATTATGCTATATAATTTACTTTTACTGCTCTCTGGTGAGCAGAGATTGCAAAATCTGTGAGGTATAATGGAAGGTATTTGTCTCCGATAAATCAGTATTTTTTCATTTAACCACTATAATGGTTAAAATGATGTTACTAGCTTTGTTAAAAAACAATATTGTCACATTTTTTGCTACAAATTCACTACCATCTATCATGATGTCAACTACTTTGGTGCAAGCATTGACTTTCTGTATGGACCCAAATTATTGTATATAATAAAACAAATAATTTTTGGTATCTGATAAACTTAAACATGCTCTTTGAAACATTGTATTTTTTTATGTGTTACTTTTTTTCTGTCATAATCTTTCAGTGACACCTTATTTGGATTAACTTCAAGCCTGCCCACTGAATGCTGAAGTTAAAGGAAAATTAATATTTTCCCACTATAGTTACTTTAATTACTAAAGGAAACATTGCCTATTTAATAGACTGAAGTACTTAAACATAAAAATGATCTGAACAGAACAGAACAAGCATTCTCCAAATATAGAAACTGTTTTGTTTTGAGCTAGTATCATAGGTCATTGCCTTTATTAACTTTCCAAAAGACCAGGTGCTTCTAGACTGCTGGTAGTTGTGAAAATTATATTATGTTTTAAGAATGGTAGATCTGATATAAGGAGCTAGGTTAATTGTAGGTTTCCTCGAGCTCATAAATAACATATGGTATTTCGATATTTGTTTGCTGAGGTATGAAAAATCACTTACGTGTCTGATAAATCCTAAGGTAACTGGAAGCTTTGCATGCTTAGACTGAACCCAAGGTGGCAAACTCAATATTTATTTCTTACTTTCACTTGTACCATTGCATATGATTAATTACACAAAGTCCAGGAGCAGGGAGGAGGGAGAAGAAATGAAAAAAAAAAAAAAAAAAAGTGTTTAGATTTGATTTTTGGATTAAAGATGTATTTCTTGAGTTTGTTGAGTGTGTTTATTGAATTGCAATTCAAATCATTTGAGTGTTTCATATTAACTATGTTCTATTTTTATAGCATTTTGTGTATGCAAAGCAAATCCAAACATAAAATAACTTTGGCTAAAAACTATGATTAGTGAAAAGGATAAAAACAAAAAAAAAAAAAAAAGCATCTCTGGCTTCCAGTCAGGTAGAATCTCCCTTGCAGTCCTAAGCAATAATTACCTTCCAGAGCCTTTTTTATTTTCTCATAAAAAACATATTTTGAAATTCCAAATGGATAGCTGAAGCAGGTGGGAGGAGGGAAAAATGTTCAGAAATATTCCAAAAAATCTTTTGAAATAAGCTTAGGGAGCTTCATAAGCAAAATGGAAGAGAAGTCAGGAGCCAAGATAGTCGGGAACAATAATTCAATAATAACTGGTAAGCTAGAGACTCCAGTTTCTATCTGCAACAGAGATGAAAGCTCTGTAGCTTCCAATTTCCACAAAGGTGCAGAGATCAAATTCTTCTCGGTCTTCATGAGCGTATGTCTTGGAGCCTTATGTCTTGGAAGTAAAATTTCTTGAAAAAATAATGCCCCAAAACCAGGCAAGGAGTTATGCAGAGGAAGGTAACAGTTTTGTAAAAAATAAAATCCTGTTTAATATCTTAAATAATATAGAGAGGAGAAGGGAGATGTGGAAAAAAAGGAAAAAAAAAAAGCTAACTGTTTTAATAGTTGCTGTTGAGTTTGTTTTCTCGTTATTGCTGAAAGCCCAAACATTGCACAGCTTCACGAGTTTTCCTGCACAATTAATATTGCAATTGTATACTATTATAAAAAGAATGACATAAGAAAAATGAACGTAAAAAAACCCATTATTATTATTATATGTTCATATGAAGGAGAGAAATTGTCTAAGTCCGGGAATATGTAATGCAATTAAGAAGAGGAGACAAAATCATGGAAATGAATATACATTTATTTTAGACTCTTGGACTTGGACTCTGCTGATCAAAGGATTTTATAATTTGATTATATTTTTTCATATAATGATTTTTAAGACTAAAGACATCCTTTCCTGCCAAATTATTGCTGCAGAAATCTTTAGAAGTCGTCATACTAAGCCAAGTGCCACAAAGATAATAATTTTATTTAGGTAAAATATTACATGGAGATTTGCAGTTAGTGCATGGGTAATTGGGCAATCAAGTGTTATTACTAATGAGATTTTTGCCGAATAACAAAGTTGCCATAGTTGCCAATGCAATAGTTGCCATTGCATATGGAAGAGGTGAAAAAATATAACTTGTCTGATTTTCTAGAAAATATCCTTAAACCATAGAAGAATCCTTGATAATTGAAAATTATGAGTTAGGACATGGGACAAAATATCCAATACTAAATGAAGTTTTGGTATGACTTTCCCTTTTTTGTATTCAGACTTACTTACTCCTCAAAGGTGAGAAATTACCAACAGATTACTCATACTGTTCAATTTATACTTGTTATACTAACAAACAGGGAGGGGCTCATTGGAGATGTGAAGGTGGGGGGCAGCCTTGGCTGCAGTGATCATGAATTGGTGGAGTTCAGGATCCAACAAGGAAGAGGAAGGGCTGTAAGTAGCATTGCAACCATGGATTTCAAGAGGGCCGACTTTCGCCTCCTTGGAGACCTCCTTGGAAAGATCCTATGGGCTAGAGCTCTAGAGTGAAGAGGGGCCCAGGAGAGCTGGTTGGTTTTCAAGCAGCACTTCTTCCATGCCCAGCAACAGTGCATCCTTATGTGTAAGAATTCAGGCAGAAGGGGCAGGAGACCTGTGTGGATGAGCAAGGAGCTTTTGGCATTGCTCAAGCAGAAGGCGGCAGTATACAAAATGTGGAAAGAAGGACAGGCCCCTTGGGTGAAATACTAGAATGTCATCAGAGATGGCAGAGATGCGAGCAGGAAAGCTAAGGTGCTTTTGGAATGTAACCTGGTGAGGGATGGTAAAAACAACAAGAAAAGCTTTTTCAAATCTATTAACAGTAAAAGGAAGACGAGGGTCAGCTGGTGAACGGGGTGGGTACCCTGGCTATGGAAAACAAAGAAGAAGCAGAGTTGCTGAATGGCTTCTTTGCCTCAGTGTTTACCAAGGGCAACCCTTTAGAACCTCAAGCTCAAGGGACAAGAGAGGAGGACTGGAGAGAGGAAGACTTCCCCTGCGTAAAGGAAGATTTTGTTAAGAGAGCTCCTGTGGAAACTCAACGCCCACAAGTCAATGGGCTCCGATGGGAGTGCTACGTGAGCTGGTGGATGTTGTAGCTGAGACACTCTCTATCATCTTTGAAACATCCTGGAGAACAAGGGAGGTGCCGGAGGACTGGAAGAAAGCCAATGTCACCCCGGTCTTCAAAAAAGGCAAGAAGGAGGACCCAGGCAACTACAGGCCAGTGAGCCAAACTTCTATCCCTGGAAAGGTGATGGAGCAGCTCATCCTGGCTGCTGTCTCCAGGCACATGGAGGAAAAGAAGGTGCTCAGAAGTAGCCAGCATGGGTTCACTAAGCAGAAATCATGCTTGACTAACCTGATAGCCTTCTATGATGGTGTGACTGGCTGGATAGATGAGGGCAGAGCAGTGGATGTCATCTATCTGGACTTCAGCAAAGCTTTTGCCACTGTCCCTCACAGCATCCTCCTGGGCAAGCTCCAGAAGAGTGGATTAGATGAGGGGACAGTGAGGTGAGTTAGGAATTGGCTGAATGGCAGAGCTCAGAGGGTGGTAATCAGTGGTGTTGAGTCCAGCTGGAGGCCTGTGGTTAGTGGTGTCCCCCAGGGCTCAGTCCTTGGTCTGGTCCTGCTCAACTTATTCATTAATGACCTGGATAAAGGAATGGAGTGCTCCCTCAGAAAGTTTGGGAGGAACAGCTGATAGCCCTGAGGGCCACAAGCTGTCCAGAGGGACCTGGACAGACTGGACAACTGGGTGATGATAAACCTCATGAAATTCAACAAGGGAAAGTGCAGGATCCTGTACCTGGGCAGTCATAACCCCAGACACCCGTACTGGCTGAGGACCGACGTTCTGTAGAGCAGTCCTGCAGAGAGGGTCCTGGGCGTCATGGTGGACGACAAGTTGACCATGAGGCAGCAGAGTGTCCTTGTGGCCAAGAAGGCCAATGGGATCTTGGGATGCATTATGAAGAGTGTCTCCAATAGGTCGAGGGAGGTGATTCTGCCCCTCTACTCAGCCCTGGTGAGGCCGCACCTCGAGTACTGCGTGCAGTTCTGGGCAAGAGGGATGTGGAGCTGCTAGAGAGAGACCAGCGAAGGGAAACAAAGATGATTAAGGGCCTGGAATATCTGCCCTACGAGCAAAGGCTGACAGAGCTAGGCCTCTTTAGCTTGGAGAAGAGAAGGCTGAGGGGGGACCTCATCAGTGTATACAAGTATGTCAAGGAAGGGATTGAAGAGGATGGGGCCAGCCTTTTCTCAGTGGTACTCATTGATAGGACTAGAGGAAATGGCCGCAAATTGAAGCATCAAAAGTTCCACAGGAGCTTGAGGAAGAATTTCTTAACAGTGAGGATGACATACACTGGAACAGGTTGCCCAGAGAGGTGGTGGAGTCTCTTTCTCTGGAGATCTTCCAAATCCGCTTGGACACAGTCCTGTGCCACATGGTCTAGGAGACCCTGCGTGTGCAGGGGTGTTGGACTAGATGACCTCTGGAGGTTCCTTCCAACCTATGATTCTATGATTCTATTCTATGATTCTATGAATTTAACCTGATAATTGATAATAATTCAATAAAGAAAGAATAAATTCAGGAAAAAGTAATGAGACAAAAATATCAGTTTTTGTGACTGCTGTTTCTCCCTTTCTGGAACTTGCTTTCTCATAAGCTGTTACAAAAAACAAATGGCTGAAAAAGAAAAATCCTAAATCAGAAAACTTACATCTCTTAGAAATATACATTACAAGTAAATGTAGTTTTTCAGTTGATTAAAATAAGATGGAGACTAAGCAAAATTGCACAAGAAATTCAGTATTTTTTTTTCTCTTATTCTTCTTGCTCATGCACAAAAGTGCCAAGTAGTTTACTTACATAACAGAAAGTACTATTAGCAAGAAGATCTTATGTCCTGTTCTTCAGTGTATTGACTTTAGAATCAGTTAATCTAGCAATGTAAAAGCAGACTTTCCATAGCTGTCCTTGTGTCTTCTCTTATGTGCAATTAGAAAGCCCTGAATGCAGGGAGAGGTGCCTGCATAAACACTCGTACAGGATATTCATCCTGCTTCAGAAGACAGAGATAGGGATGAAACAAACTCTAAGAATTAAAGTTTTAATTACTCTTAAACTCTTTAAGCTGGTTTACCTGTGATTTTGTTTAAACACATGGTCAGACTAATTTATTTGCCTGAAACAGTACTGTGGCATAATCAATTCTTCCTCCAGATGGAATGCTCTCAAGGGTAACAAAGTTTCACTGTTTGAGAGCAATAAGATAACAGAAACTTGCAATGACACTCTTTGACTTTGTTAATTTTTGTGAATATAATTTGTCTTTATTCTTGTGAAGGAAACGTGAGAATTTAGGTAGGAATCTGCTACATTCACTTGCGTCAGCATGTACATACTCTGTCTCAGAGAACAGAACTTTCCCCGTCTCTCTCACCTCTCACTCCCTAGGAGGCGTAGCATGAAAAAAGATTTTGTCCATTTTCATGCACTAGTTAGTGCAGAGGAATAAAACTATTCATCTGAGATCACACTTCAAGAGGAAAAACCTTATGAGTTACAGAGCAAGTTAGCCAGCAACAGCTGCAGCGCTTCGGGTGATGAACAGTTTTTCTCCAGCTCAGATTAATCTCTAGTTTAATAATTGCTGAGAA
>PTEX01000629.1:0-21829 GCA_003342815.1 Eudromia elegans | reverse complement strand
TCCTACAGGGTGTTTTGAGCTATAGACCTCAAAAACCCTTTGACATTTTGATTACATGCAGACATCAATCTGTGAAATGTGATAGCTATTAAAGGTATTTTATAGGATTTCTCAATCATTTTTTTTCTGAGTTTAGAATATTTATAATTAATGGAACTTCCTTTCACCTGTTTTCAGAAGCACTGTCATTTTATAGAAATAATTCCTGGCCTTTCAAAGTGGAATAATTAAGAAAATAATGTCTCATAGATCCTCTGTATGATTGAATGCATACATAAAAATACTCTAAGCCTGAAAATAATGGAAAATAAGCACAGAGGAATAAAAGTGGTTCTGGATATTGAATGTCATGCTTCTAACACATTGTAATTGATCAATAGGCACGACTATATGAATATGCAATTTTTGAGTGAAAAGGAATGAATTCAAATGTAGGCATTCAATTAATCTCCACGGTTTCTATAACAGGATTTTTCAAATATTTTTGTTTCATATGTGTGAGACTTTCATGACGTCAGTTTTGAAGGATTTTACTAAAAATGATACTCCACTCTTGACTGCATATCATCTTTTATAGAGAAGACTATTAACTTTTCCTGTAAGAATGTGTGGGGTATTTTGCAGTGTATAGGAGATAGAAAATTATGAAAAGACAATTAAAAGCTGTCACTATAATTGAAGCTGTCACTATAATTGAAAAGTGAGCCAAAAATGATTTGACCTGATTTATTTTTGAGCAATCAATTTAGTTTTCCCATACACTGCATATGCTAGAAATGTGTACACACTACAGTAAGGCTTTTGATGTTTCACATAACAGTCTTAAATTTGTATTCAAGAACACTGTTTAGATACGCCACTATAAGGTAATATAAAAATCATCAAAAAAAAATACAGAGAATACTAATGACTAGTTAACTGACAAAACAAAATCTGTATAGAGTAGGATTCTGTAAAGTCAGTCCACCACCAAATGTCAATCAATATATTCATTACAAAATCAGATGACATTAGGCTTATTAATTCTGCAAGTAGTGCAAAAGACAAGAATGACTTGCAATTATATGGAGGACAATTTTATAAGCACAGAATAAATGATCCAGGAACAAATTTTAAGACCTACAGATATGGACATCTGTGTTGTACTCCTGTCTGTGTCTATCTCTGGCCTAGAGCAACCTTCTTCTCTCTTCTATGGCTATTTCCTATTTTATCTTGCCTATTAAGACTGAAAATTGCTGCTAACAGGACGTATTCAATCTTCTGCTTAGTGAACAGTATTACAGTGCACTCCACCTCATTTAGATATTCTTATTTTATAATTTAATAAAACATTATATATATATATATAATAAATATTCCTATTGAGCTTAATTCTGGCCCAAAATCAATATATTAGTCAGTATAGACCGTCTTACCCTTCATTATGTTTTGTCACCTGCTCTTCAAAATGATGTGTTCCATAGAAATTCAGCACTTAGAAACTAAGTGAAAGACACTTCTAAGCCACCAGAGAACAGGATCAGAAATGCAATAACTATTTCTGAGAGAAAGCAAGAAAAATCCTGAACAGAGGTTTATTCATCATGGCTTATTTCAACTACACATGTGAAGGAATTTTATAACAGAATTCCATGTGGTTAAATCAGCAGATAAACAAAAGCAAAAGGAACAAGAAGAAAGGAAAATCCTATTTTTCAAATGGTTTAATTCTTTAGCATGGGACAAGAAATTGAAATTAACTATAGGTATATAATGAATGGAATTTCCTCAGTGAAAAGTGGCAAAATCAGTTTTAGAGCCTCCCATATAGAAGTATTTTCTATAGAAGAAAAACACAAATTTGTGGGCCAGAGATTTGAGCAAAGCACTAAACACTGAAATTCAAAGGCTTATATATGCATAAACTTAATCTTTCAGGAATACTTTAGGAATATAAATTGTCTTTATAATTCACTGTTATCATTTAACTAGACTATTTTCAATTGACATTGCTAGAAGTGTAGTTTATCTAAATACAAGAGGAATAAGAAATCCTTATGTTTTCTAAATTATGCAGAAATCACATCTTTCTTATCAATGCCTAACCTGTAAACAGAGGTTATTTTTGTAAAATATATTTTTGAGATATATTTTGGTAAATTCTGTTTCTATTGCACCACTGAGAGCTAGTTATAAAAACAGAGTGCAGTTGTGAACTCCTAAGATTGTGGGGTTTTTTTAAATTATGCTATTGTTCATCACCGTTTCATATATCAAAAATCAAGTTTTTCCATTTTCAATATTTTCCAGTTTTCAGAAAGTCTTAACATAATAGATCGTGTTGCACATTTTTTTATATTCCGTGTTACATTCCATTATTGTAATATGTCACTTATGTTTTGGTATTCTTAGTGTTGCTTGTACACAGGCTTCTATTTTCCAAAAAATTTAGTAGATATAGAATTTCACTGAAATCTGATGGTTGCTTTTGGAACTATTGGCACGATTATCAGTCTTGGAAAAACAGCATTATAGCATTAAATATTTCATGGCAAACCCTTACTGAGTCCACATCATATATCTTGACATTAGCTACATTAAACAAAATGAAGTATAGACAGATACAAGTATCTTTTACTGCAATGATGAGATTAGGGACATTTGGTAGAATTAAGGAGGATGAGTAACTTTTGCCATATCATAAAGCCTTCAACTTTCATGTTATCCTAAATCCTATTAAAGCATTAACATTCTATAATCCAAAATCTGTAATCCAAAAATACATCTGCTCTGCATATGCAGGAAAAAGGTAACTACAGAAGCAMAAAGGCATGCCAATAGGCTGAACTCCTGCTGAACACCAGTTATTACAATCTGTCACACACTTCTTATGCATTACCTTCTAATACAGAGCAAGTGTCAGCTCCTGGAGGTGCCTTTGCTCTGTTGTTTGGTCTTTGAGTTCCCAGGCTACAGCTCTTCTTTATCCCAGGAAGTTCTCTGGGGCAGTGATGTATGGGCTAGTCATTCCCCTGCAGGAGTGAAAGACAGACTCATCTTCCATACATGGTGTCCTCCTGAGACTTTATACTCACCTGCCCAAAGGCAGCTCTGCTGTAATCTGGAGCAGTCATGTCTGGCCCTGCCCTGGGTGCTGTTTTTCCTGAGAATCAGCCAAAATGGCTTTTTGATTCTGACTGAAGTTGAACTAAGCATAGCACAGAGAAAGAAATTCATTTTAAATTATAAATATTCTGCTTGAGAAGAGAAAATCAAATTCCTCTTTGGCCTTGATTGTTTCTAACCTCAGGAATCTGTAGGTGTAGCAAAAGTACTTCCTTTAAATACGCTATTGCCTAATTCGTAGTCATTGTATTTCCAGCAGAAAACTTTATCATAACGCATAAGTAGAAGATGTAAAAATAGCTTCTTAATTTAGGATTGGGTTTCATTTTGTCTTTTATTGGATTTTCCTGTTAGGTAGAACCCTTTCTGGTTCTGATGGTACTTTTAAGATATTTTCTCTTATATTCACATCTGGTGGCAGATGATACTTTGTCATTGACCTGCAAATAGCTGGGATCTGGATGGTGACATCTGACTTCCCATGCTCCATTCCCATTAAGCGAGCAGATTTTCAATCTTATTTGATCATAGCAGCAGATGGTTAGTCCAATATCCCTGTGGAGAATACCCACTGTTCTTGCAGCCATCTGCAATATTGGGAAAGTGAATGTGTGATGGTATCAATGTTCAAGTAGCATTCAATTACACAAAAATTATGCACCAAAAAAAAAAAAAAAAAAGAAAAAAAAGAAAAAGCTACTAACAGCGAGCTGTAAAAGAGATATTGTAATGTTCGATATAGTTATTGGTTAGGGGGAAAAGTCTTTTATCCTGAAAAATAACTTTTTTTTTTAATGTGATAGTTACTTGCAATTGTGACAGATATACAATTCATGGGCATTAAGTTATATCAAAGAAATATATATAATGTAATAAAAGACTTGTGAAACAAACAAACAAAAAGCTTATGATCTACATGTGAGAATAATTTCTGCACAGCCAGATTATACGACCAGTTACTTAAACCACTACAATTTTTACTTTTTCCCTCAGAAATTATATGTTTTAGAACACTCTGTGAAGTGACTTTCTCTAAATTCTACATAATACAGCAACAGTTTTCTTTGGGTTGAAACCAGTCTTATTTTCAGTCCTGACATTTGCTTTTATTTATTTTCTAAATAAAATGTTTCTCTCTGTGTGATTTGGTTTTTTTTAAAAAAAACAAGCCAAAACAGAATATTTTGGTGTATTTATGATAAAGGATCTTACGATCTCTATTTACTTATAATTTTCCTAAGCTAATTTTTGTCCTTGTTTGCACAGCAAGTATGACATTTCCTAACGATTAAAGATGGATTTAGAGAAATAATATCTTAAACCAATAAATTTAACCTCTAGAGCTATAGCAACAATGGCACTTATTTTAATTTCTCTACTTTTTGTGATTTCTTACAGGACTCATTTAGTATATCTGAAGACTACTTAGCCCAAACATAAATAAACATGGTTTAAAATAATAGATGATTTTATAAGGTTTTTATAATTCCATCAAATTAAGAAACGAGTTTGAGCATAAGATGAAATAGCCAATGAAAATGAAAGCTGAGGAATATTCCAGAGGCTGCAGGCTAGAAAACCTGTCATTGTAATAAAATATCAGGTAGACCTCATTTGCAGTGCCAAATTGGTCTCATCACTTCATTTTTATCAACAGGAAATGGACACCATGTCAGTGCAAGATCTGCCCTATCACTGTCATGTATAATAGGTATGCAGAACAATGCTAGAAAACAACCCATAAAAATAATAAAAAGGTTAAAACAAGCTAAATGGAATGTCAATAGACGGTACTATTAAGCATACATAGAAAAAAAGTCAATAATTTAACTGTTTAGAGATTGATTTTATATGAAATCCCTTCAGTAGGTGGTTCTCTGGTTGCAATACATTGATATGATATTTTTCCCAGTAAAACATCAGATTACTACAGGCACAGTTTACACTTTTAAGCATGTATGCTGAAATAAAATTGACATTTTCATTGCTATATGGAAAATTCAGAGTCCATAAACAAGTAGAATATTGGTTTCACAAGGATTTTAGTGTCCAATATGATTTACAGAGTTTTCAGCTCTTTGAAGGAGTAAAAGAGAAATGCCACAGAAATCTGTTGCAGGCACCTAAGTGGTTAAATCCAGACAGTCATAAATTACAAGTGTCCAGTGCCTAGGTTGCTTTTTTAGATTGTTTCCCTGCTGTGTTTCCCCATAAATTTTACTGAATTTAATTACAAAATCAAAGTTCACCTAGTTTATACCAAGTTTAATTTGATTTTGAAAGAACTGTCTTAAGTCTCTTGCACTTCTCTTCTCTTTGCTCACCTGTTTGTATCATCCACTATAGTGTGACATAGCCTATGCAATGTACCCATCTGTATAATGTACCCACGTCTAAATTACTGTAGACACTTATAATTCTTGTGGAAAATTTTCTTAAATAATAGGGGATTATATATATGATTTAATATTGCATAGTTATGTCCTTGATAAATTCCACCCCCCCCCAAATTGCTAGAAGCAAAAGAGTGCGCGTCTTTTTTATTTTTTCCTCTTTTTAAATTATTATAATGCATCTTTTGTAATTATTAATTTTTAAATGCTACTTTCCAAGCCATTATCACAGTGAAATGAAACTGATATTTCTCCACAAGTACCAAAACCAGTAGGCAGCAGGTCATGTTGCATGCTGGTACCTGAAAGACTTACATTACATATTTTACTTGACCGTATGATATGCTTCTCATTTCGCAGGAGTGACACTGATTTTAATGAAGCCAGAAGTGTTTTCAGTCTCAGAAATCCTGGTGGCTGACTGAGGTATAACCTGAGCTATATTGCTGGAAAAGGAAACATGAGACTATGTGTGAGGTGAAACGACATGATGTTGTGTGATGTGACAGGGCATGACATGACATGATGTGACATGAAATGGTATCCAGAGATTATGTGAATTTTGTCATAGCTTTGTAACTTCTTTTAAGAATTATTTTAGCCTTATCTTGTATGCTGTGGTTTATACTATCTTTCAGAATCTTCTCAATGACATCAGAGTCTAGATTTTCTTCTGCCATAAATGACATGAAACATTTGTAAATTTTTTGTGTAGTAACATGGCAAATCTGTCCTTGATCCTTTGATCCTAGATCAGGACCAGAGAGAGTAATTCAAGCAAATTGAGATAGTCAGTATGCCTTGGTAGGTTTTTATGCAGTTTCATCCAGAATATTTACAACATTACTATTTATAGAAGATTTACAACATATTATAATTACTTTACAGCACATCACTTCCACTTTTTATCAAGGCCATTTCCATAATGTCAGTGGAAAAGGTGGAAAGGTGGAAAAGTTTTAAAAATTATTCTTCTGTCTTATATTTTATATAATAGATGTAATACTCATGAAAAAATATTGGCAAAATAATTTTACATGGAAAAAAATAATGCTGAGAAAAGGCAACAGTATAATTTAGGCACAGGACTTGCACTGGGATGATCTTAGGCCAGAAATTGTCATTTTGAATTAATTTTGGCTTCTTTCTGCTGCAGGGCAAGACCTTGTAACAGAGAAAGGGTCCTTCATCCAAGGACAAGCAAGAAACTCAAAGTCACCAACAATGTGACATTGATGTTTTCAATTCTGTTGTTTTACTCTGTTGGACTGCAATGCAAACTCCCTGAAGTTTAATTTCATCACGTCCAGTGATGTTGCATGTAGGAGCTTTTAATGAAACCGAAATGTGACTCCTAATTAACCAGAATTATGGATTCAGTTTAGAAAGCTAAACTGTACATGAAAAGAGCCGCAATGTGTAGTAGCCTCACCTTATTCACATAAAGTCATTTTTGCTGTCTTCTTCCCTGGTTCAAGAGAGTTAATTCATTGGAAGTAGAATGAGATTTCTTTCCTCCTTTTCTTTATTTTTTTTTAACTGCCTTTCTAACTACTAGTGAAGTTCTATTATTTTGGAAGACTTTGTAAGATGTTGGCTACAGCAAGCTAAAGCTGGAGCTGGTCAAGATTCTCCTTCTACATGCAATACAACTACACTGCATACTGTTCATTTTTTTGTGGGTGGTAAGATTTAAGGGGAATCTGTTATCTTCTTGCTCGTACTGTTGATTAAGACTAAGATTAATTAGTTCTTAGAAACCACTTTTCGTGCTGGGTCTTTGAAGAGCTAGCAGGGTTGTCAGTCATCTTTTGATGCTTTAATGTCTAGCCTTAAATTCTATTAACAAAATCAGAGGGTTGCTTTCCACAAGTCAATTTTTTATTACCTGTTTTCTCATGATGAATTCTTTATGCAGTAGAGATTGCATAAAGCAGAGTAGCAATAATTACAATTTAATTTATGCAGCATTTCAAGCCTTTTAGCGCTGGCATTTGAATAACTGACAAATGATGACGAACTGACTGTCTGTGCTTTTTTCTGGGACTACAGCTGACTGATTTTGGTCTGAGAGACAGAGATGCTTCCTTAACATACAGGCATTTATCCCACAGTTCTTCATCATATGGTGTACACTTTAATTCTCTGAACTGGTACAAACACTTTTTCAATATTTATCCCGACGTGCTGTGTTAAGGGCTTCAGAACTACCCATATGTGCATGTCATATGAGTGTTTTATCTCTCAAATCTCTCTTTTTTTCTCCTTAATAGGAAAAATGTTCCTCTGAGCTCAGTGACTGGCTGTAGACARTGCTTATTATTGTCCTGCCCTTGATGACATAATTACCTGAAATGCAGAGTATCTTTTAGGGTCTCCCAGATCCCAGGCAGAATATGAAAAATTCAAAGTTAAAGTTGCAGAGTGTCTCTTCTGTTCCACTGAAGGACATCCTTGTCTCTTCTCAGTCAGTACTGACATAGTGCCAGTATTTTTTTTTTTTTCCTCAAAAGAAAATCATTAATAATTTTGCAATGGAACAATTCAGGTGATTATTTCAGAATAAAGTTTATTAATTGTAAAGTTCATACATTAGCAACTAGCATATAAGGAACTGATGAGTTTTTCCATAAACTCTACAAAAGGATTTTTTTATGATGCTGATGATAATCTGTAGATGCTTTCCAAAATGTTATAAGTACCATAGGGATACCAAAGTGAGATAGTTCCAGTGATAGCTAAAATTTTGTGAGTTTACTGAATAAAGTATTTGTGAATTTGTGAAAAATTGTGTCATTTGGGATGACATTTGAAGGTAGACTTAGGTAAAAAAATGCAAATAATAGATGACAAAAATGTCATTTATTTCAATATTTTCAAARTAAAATATTTTAATTTCAAAAGAATATCCTGACTGTATTACAATTAAAGCAAATTATTACATTGCTCAATGAAAGATATAAACAATCTAGGGAATTTAAGGAGTGCAAAATTGTTTTAAATTTCTTCATGAACTCTTTTACAACTTTTAAGGGGCTTTTTAGGAACTCTACTTCCAAGTGGTACTCACTGATATTTATAATGTTGACTGGAAATTAATTGTGGAATCTGATACTTGTTGATCAAGTGTTATGTTTACACAAAATCTCTGAAGACATTAAATCTTAAATGACATTTTTCAAATATAGAAAAACATTGTGATGGATCTCGTGATTATTTTCTTCAGTTTATTTCTAATTCCAAACTTATAAAATAAATCAGCTATGTTTAGAATAAGATAATTCACTAATGCAAGCTTGAAAAGCTTCAGTTAATTCATGCTTGTGTATTAATTTATGGGCTTGAAAACTTCTTTTTAAAAATTAATTAAAGTGAGTTTTCTAGTAATAAACTACAATGTTAAAATCTGAGGATAAATGAAGAGAAATATATATATTTTTAAAATTCATAGTTTATAATACTTCATAGTTTTATAATATTAATAAAAGTTCAGAGTTTAATAATGATAAATAATAATGAGTAAAATATTCATATATACACATACATACACATGTATATATGTGTGTGTGTGTTTATTATGGAATATATCTATTTATATAATTGAATAATATGGAATATTATAATTCCATAGTCCATGGGAACTATGGACCATATATATTCTATAATTCTCAAATATACATATTCCATAATTCTTATTACCTTCAATTGCTTGGAGATTATGAAGTCTTGAATCCTGAATCCCGATTTCACAAAATTTCACAAAAATACATTTTCAGGATGTACAAATAAAATCTTTTAAATTTCTGAAAACATAAAATTATATATATATTGTGTATTATTTCCTGGACATTTTAATCTTGGTTTAGGGAATGAGAACTTTATGACTCAGCCTATGGTGATGCAGCCTGGGTGTTCTGCAGCATTTCATTCTGCAGTGTTTAGTTGATACAGCACTTACAAGTCTTTCTAGGAAGACTTTTAGTAAATACGGATATTCATTAAAGATACCTCAAATCTTCTCAACACATAAAGGGCACTGAGTTTTGCTTTTCTCGAGGTGGTGGATTAGGATATACCGATGCTTTAGATGCTACTGCAGAAGATTTTATTATATTTAAATACTTCTAAAAATTACTTAGAGTACTTTTGGTTTTCACTTTCCTAATACATAAAATAAATTTTTTTTTGTCTGTTTTTTTAAGAAAGCAGCATATCACATAGTATCTTGTATGTAATTAAGAGGTATCATTCTGCCTTGGAATAGATTATCTCTGGATTGTTAAATTGTAATAAGATGCTCTCCAAACTGCTGCTTGAAATGACTAGAGTAAACACCATGTATGAGAGCTGACAGCCGTAAGCCTAAATATATACAGTTGTTCATCAGTCTCAAAGAGCAATTCATTCTATTGTCTTGTGTAAACCAAAACTGGAGATAATAAAGCGGAGTGAAGGAAAAGTTCAGATTTAAACAGTTTTATACATGTATAATGTTCTTATAACTAAGAAGGAGACTGAAGCTAGGATATAATACATCTATAATAGCAACAACTGTTAAGAGGGGCAGAAATAATAAGTTTTTTGAAACACATTGTGCACTCCATAGGCAGGAACAAGAAAGAATGTGTGAAATGCTAAATGCTAAAATGCGTGAAAGAAAACAGAAAGGATGCTTACCTGTATGACTGTGCCATTTATTGGTTGCATGTCTGAATGAAAATATTAAAAAAATCACTCTCTCAGAAGCTAAAAATCTTTTTTTTTTGATTGTTTGATTTTTGTTTTTCTGCACTCCGTTACCCTCTTGCTTATCACAAAACAGGTTAAATACAAATGTATGGACTACTTTTCTATTCGCTGACATTTGCAGATGTCAAGCTTACTTTGGGAATCTAAGTACTAACTAGATCTAACATTACAGACAGCGTTGACAGTATCATTTACAACTAAATGCATTAATTTGCCATATCTTTACCAGTGAAAGTGAAATGTCTTGTGCCCAATGTAGGTCACAGCTTTCATTTTATTCTACCTTATATATTAGAAGTAGCCAGGACAAGCGCTAAAGTAGGGAGAGTTTCTTCAGGGGGCTCTTTACTCAGGTCCTAGCAGCCAGTGTCCCCTCCTGCAGTTTTCTTTCTCAAACTGGGCTGCACTCTCGTTGAAGGTCAGAAGTGGCTCAGCTCAGCACCACCCAGACAGCACACACTGCCTTGCTTGATGCCTGCCTCCTGCTGAGGAATTTCAAATCTGCTTCTCACCTCCCTGCTAGGTTCTAATTTGTTTCAGAATGAAGAGAGCCCTGATAAAACCATGCAATGCACTGGAAAAACAGCAACCAGAGGGAGAAAGACTAAAATTTTCTCTTGGTAACCCTTCTCCGAGACCTATCGATGCATTTCTCCTTTAAATGTTAAATGCTAAAAGCAAAGGACCTCAGAGGCAATGTCTCTGGCTGTACTTCCTGAATGGGGCTGGTCCAGGCTACCCTTTTTTATATGCAACTGAAATGTATTGGGTAACATGGCCAGGAACACAGGTACTTGACCAGAAACACCCTTCCCATGCTATCTTTGTAACTCAGGCAGAGGGACACCTCATTTTAGCTTCAGGGGAGCTCTGACTTGGTGGGCTGGTCACTGTCATCAGCACACAAAACACCAAAACTTGGAGAATATGAACTTTGCTGGCTTAAAGACTTTAAAAGTAGCATTCATTTCACTTTACTCAACTGGTTAACAGTCAGGCTATGAAGTTAAAACAGTCTTTTGACATTCTCCTCCTCAGTTAGAAAAGCTACCACATATTTTAAAATAGGATGGCTATTTTAAAATCAGACATAGGGATACCTTTTTATAAGTACATTGACTCACCATCACTCTTAGAAAGATTTGTCTTTATCTTTGGTAAATTTGAGCGGAATAAATGTCTTGTTCTGCCTTGAACCTCTCAGCCAGAAGGATCTGAAAAGGATCTATTAGAAGAAGTGCAGGTGTACATTGTAAAAAGAGATCTGCAGTACAAATTTTTAATATTTAATTAGTGATTTTTTCTTTGCAGCACCTCTCAGGAAGGAAAGACAAAGTTGTGCAAGACAGGCTTAAGCAAATGGAAGTTGTGCAGAAGTGGGTAACTGCCACAGTTCGTGGACTTCCTCAGTGAAGAAGAAAAAAATCTTAGCACTGTAATAGATTTTGGAATCCTTAAATAAGGGTATTTATATACATATACACATATATATATATACAATATTTATATACATCAAAACAGACCTATATTTGCAGACTGGGAGTTGCAGGGTTTGGGAGGAAAACAGTGAAAATAACATGTTCAAGATCATGGGGAAAGTCAGAAGCAGAATTCTCCCAGCCCTTAGTTTGAGACCTTATTACTTGGCTGAAGATTATTACGCTGCCTGGCAGACAGGAGTGCTTGTCTTGATGACATTCCTAGCAGCAAGTGACTGCATTAAACAATGTTAATAGAGAGGAAAAGGACAAACTTCAGTCAATTAAAAAATTTGCAGTGGTGGACAGTGGTCTCAAGTTCTAGTAGCAGGCACATACATACATTTTTTAACTGTGCCATCTGCAGCAATAAGCATCTTAACAGAAACTGTCCATCCATCCAACTGGGTTGTGGGTTAAATGTAAATAATTACTGTTTAAATTGTAATGCAACAAAAGCCTTCAAAATCTTCTGGAAAGACAGACATTTTACTTTCTTGCATTATTTTATATTATTTTATAGCCCAAATAGATCATTTTTCTCTGATTTTTTAGAACATGAAGAGTTTAAAAGCTCCATATATTCTTGTGGAGTTGATTTTTTATCTTGTGTAAGCCGTTCTGCTGCAGATCATTATGCTGATAGAAGCGTGATAGATGTGCAAATGCCAGAACAGATTATGACAGGCATGCCAGACTGAAGCTGTATTTTTTGCAAGCTCCTTTTTTACTGGTTCTTGGTGCCACCATAACAGGTATTCAGAAAGATAAAGAGGCCCTTAGGATTACGTTAATAGCTCTAAGGAGTGCTGAGCCTTGCATTTGAAGTCACTGGGAAATGTACATGTCAGGACAGAACCTGATATCAGGTTTTGAGATGCTGTATATAATCTTGCAATCTAAATTTATCGGAAAAAAGTCAGTTGATGAGTTATAAATATCACATGACACACTGTAAATCATTAAGGTTTGGACTTTATGTTCTAGTGGAAGATGAAACATAGTGAAAGTGCAAATGATGTGTATTGAGTATTCTGTGTCTTCTGTGCTCAGTCCAATCTTATTTTCTTCTCTTCTTTACTTATACAGTTCATTTTCCGTAATCATTTAAGTTCTATTTGTTATCCTAATAAATAAAAGTGAAGTGTATTGTTAATATATATATATAAACATGCAAAGAGTTAAATTCAAACTATTTTTGTTTAACTAATTTTGAGTTTAACCGTTTCTAAGGAAAGAGTTTGATCCTTCTCACTTCCTTTCACTTCTCAATCTGTCATGTTTTCACAAGCGTGCATATCACCAGCCATCACTAATGATGGTAATTCCTCTTCCCTACCTTTGTTTTTCCTCTAGGTCTGAATCTCAGACTGCTTCATAAACAGAGAATGCACAAACCTGTTCGAATTCTGGTACCTCCTTGACTTTCTCAGTGTGGAGCCAAGAAGGCAGAGACTACTCTGAGCTCAGAAAACTTTCCTGATGAAGCAGCATCTGCAGAAGTGATAATGGTTTTATGACTTTTTTTTTTTTTTTTTTTTCAGGTAGTCCAGAATTGCAGCAAATTTCTCTGTTAGCTTTACAAAGACAGAGCCCAAGTACAACAGTACAGTTCATGAAGATGACATCAACATATGTGCTGCTATGAGCAGAGTGGCAGTTTTTCCAAGAAACACAGCTCCTTCTTGATTGTTCCCGAATAAATAAACTTCCAGCTGAAAATATATAACTAAAAAAGATGGAAGAACGGGAACACACCTAACTCACAGAAAGTCAGCCAGAATCATGATTTATATTCATTGTCACAATTACATTTTTTCTTTGCTTAAGAAATGCTTCAAACCTCTAATATTCATCTATAAAAATGCTATCTAAAAAACTCCTTCTGATATTTGCAGCAATGGTGTTGGCATTTATTGCCACTATTTAATGCAACTATTTTAGCAGCCATGGCATTCAGGTATTTAGCAGCCATGTCCAATTTCAGAATGGTCATTCAAGTACAATTCCTATTTTAAAATCAAATCAGGGTTTACCTTTGCCTCTGTGTGCCTAAAAATGGAAATATCCTGGAAAATGGTGCGAACGAAATAATTTTAGGCTTGAATTTAGAATCTAGAACAAACTACAAAATTGTCTTTTCGTCATTCATTCTGAAACACATAGAGGACAAAGAGTAATCACTTAAATAGAAATTGAGAGATTTTTATTAGTGAAAGTAAATTTCTACTTACATAGAAAAAAAAAAAAGAAAGTATTCTAAAAAAGACGTATCTATTAAATTAATGAATATAGATCAAGAAGACTGATGAGTGACATTTCAAGTAAATGCTGAATTTTTCCGACACAAGCTTTTGAAATATCAGGATCATTTATTTCTAGACAGTGTACAGTATTGTGAGTCACAGGCTGTAGTGGAGTTATGATTTTGCAGACTGAATAGCTTTTTGGTAAGGGATTATTTCTATTTAGTTAAGTTACTCATCTTCAAAAATTCTTTGTGAGAGATGTAGAGATACCATGTTAGACTGTGGTAACACACAAAGACTTAAGAAGACTATAAATCCCAAAGAATCCAAGGGAAAATGGAAATTTTTAAAAACATGGAATTGTTAATATTTTAGAAGTGTGCCAAACAGTCACTTTTAAGTGGGAGTAAATGTTTGGTTTAATATTTTGACCTTTGACAAAGATTCATTATTATAGTAGGGATAGAATTAAGTGAAATTTAAAGGTGGATATTAGATTAGAAAATGCTCATACTTTAGTATAGACTGGCATATGTTTTGCTAAGTATGTTTGGGGGCTTCCTTTCCTACCAGACTTTGGGCCAAGTCCATGGCTGATATAAGACACGAAATCTTGAGCCATGCTTTTTTGAAGGTAATATACTTTCTCTATTCTACTGATGTATTCAGCTGGGTTTCTTTACTCGTCCAGCGATACAAAATGATAGTCGTGTGTGTTAGGAAGCCCATTATCAACTTGCCTAATGTTTCCATGCTGCAATCACTCATCTGTCAACTTAGCAGCCAAATGCTAATGTGACATCTGTTACACCTAATTCCAGTAACTATCAAGAATCTCTCTGCATACAAATAATTTATCCTGCTTACCATATCAATTTTACAGAGAATATGTCATCTCTGTAAATATAATGAAGTTATTTATTAGGAAGAAAATCATTAAAAGAGTAGAAGTAACACCTTTTAGGGCTTTCAGCAAGAAAATATATGCCCATGTGTTTATCTCAATAATTACCCCAAATACTGAAAGCGCAGCCTGACTACAGCCCTAAGAATGAGCAGCAGTGGATTTGTAAATCTGCATTAAACAGGTGGAGTTGCAATTATGTTTATTAATGCATTAGATTAGAACATCTTATTATATTTGTGAATGATCACCTGGGAACCAGTCATTTTACTTTATCTCGTTTTCCTCCTTAAAACACATAATTAATATGGAAAGGGCTGGTGGAATGCTTCATCACAACCTTTAGGTTCTGCCTAAATTGTATTAAGTGTTACCCAGAGGTGATATATTGTCCTTTTTTTGTATGAATATGCAAGACTACTGACCCATTTAAACAGCATGCTGATGCTAGCAAAATCTTACGATCCTATCAATACCTCTACACCTTTCCAGACTTCAGATTCTGTCTTCTTTTTGGTTATTTTTCATCCTAGTGGCAACTAAAATGAGTGAGAGAATGTCATCAAGGATGCTTCATGATAAATCATTAAATGATTTCCCAGAAACATGTTTTGACTTTTTATACTATGTTGGAAGGAAATGTTGCTGACTTGCATCGGCAAGCCTCACTCGGTTGCTGAACTGGGCTGAGGTTACGCCCGCTTCAGGGCCACTGAGCACAGACACCAATATGAGGATGCAGCAAATGGTGTTTATTGCTTAACTTAGCTTGCATATATACTCAGGTTGAATGTGGAAGGTTGCTTCTGACTGGAGACTGGTTACATACTACTGTTCACGCACACACTAACATAATGATTGGCTAAAGGCACACATCCTTATAATTATAAGCCTACAGTTGGTCCGGCTCTTATCTTGTTGAGGTCACTCAGTCCCACATTTGAAGTTGGTTCCCACTCCTCCGCTCGCTCCACAGTGCTATTTCTTTACTTCTTGGCTCCGAGTGTCCTTGCAGCCTCAGCACTCCCAGCTCCTGGCTGCTCCATTTCCAGTGTCTTTATATCTTTATTCTCAGAGTCCTTGTAGCGTAGCGGAGTCATCACGGCTTGCAGTCATGTCAAGATGGCCTGCAGTTATGCTAAGAGAAGAGTATTCTTCTAAATTCTTCATATTCTTCTAAAACCATTACTACAATTCTTTTACTTATTGCCTTATATGTTCTCTTCAATCATTCCTAGGCTACATGCCTCCTTCACATCTTTTCGTGACATCGCGACATCTTCTGAGCGCCATGCCCTATGCTATACTATATCATCTACTTATACTAAGTCTAAGTTATACTAAGCTCCCTACCTTATTAAGCTCTAAACATTTTCCACAGGAAAGAAAAAGGGAAAAAAGAAAAAAAGTATGGTAAGTTATTGAAATAGGCAAGTATAAATCTTATACTGTAGCACTTTTTTTTTTCCTAAGACTCAATAAAGTCTTCATAATCAGCAAACCCCAAGTTCTATGGTCTGTGAAAAAAAAAAAAAAAAAAAAACTGGAAAAGCAGAAGCACCCTCATTTCAAGTGATCTCAACTGGTGTGTAAACTGTAGAAGATACAGCTAAAATGATCTTTCAGTTTGGAGGCCAAGATGAATGTAATTGATCACCAAAGAAAGTAAGTTCAGGGAAAAAAAAAATCCATGACAACTTTTGCAAGTTAAGAACAAGACCACTTAGGATGGAAAAATTCAAAGCATACAGGATTGGTGTTCATGAGGTAAAAAATCCCTTTCTTAAGGTACAAACAACTTTCCTGCCAGCAGCTTGTCTGTCTTAGGTAACCGTTATCCCCTCTTTGTAGTTACTAGGAACTCAGTGGATGTGGATGAATCAAAGGTTAGTAGCTGAAACTTAAGAATTTGTTCTTCTTGGTTTGCATCCTGTAATTTATCTGTAAAATCAAAGGCATCTCATATTCTTTTCATTCTGTTTCTTAGTAAATAAATACATGAATGTTTATCTGTGTAAGCACCTGAGTATATTGTTTCAGTTTTTTAAAAAAATCTTGTGCAATTCCAGATTACCCAAGGAAATTTTACGACTTTTTCACATTTAAAAACTGACTGTTCAGATGAGCTATCTCTGCAGAAATACATATAGGCATGTGTTCCAGCTCATCTGCATTTTTAGTAGGAACTGCTCCGTCATACAAAATCACTGATTGTATTAAATGTACATATCTACAGAAGAATGCAGAGAATATACATATATATATGTATGCATATATATAGGTTTTACATATATACATAATGTATAAAACATATAACTTAATTGACATCTTACATCACAGTGATTCTCTGTGTGTCTTCTAGTGTGTTTTTTTTCTCTCAGTCAGATAAAAGATGATAAATAAATGGGTTTTGTAACACTGTAAATTTTTTTTCCGCGTGTAATATGTAGTGTGTGAAATAATGATCTTTTTGAAACCATAAGTACATAATCAAAGATTTGCCCCACTTTTTTTTCATTTGGCTTTAGTGGGTAGAAGACTCACCACGATTATTCGTCTGCTTATATCACTTTTTCCCTGAGCAATAATCAATTACCAGCAGTTTATTAAAGCTTCTTTACTTTAATGAGTATTTAAGGGAAAATAAGACGCTTCATTTATCTATTCTGATTTTATACAGTTTGTAATGAAGTGATTCATCAAGCCATCCTAAAGGCTAGCCAGCTTACACATTTCTGGATGTTATCTGCCGTTTGTGTTTCTTATGCAATTTTAAATCCAGTGTTTTTCTTGCCTACAAAAACCCTAAGATAAAAACATATTCTAACTGAAAATCTATTGAAATAATAAGAAAACCCTTTATTTAGGTCCCTATTTTTCTAGTGTAGTAGCAATACTGATATTGGAGGATTTGCTATATTCCTTTGTCATGGAAAATGACTTAAAGTGTGTCTATTGATGGTTGTAGGTATTATAATGAGTTTTATAAATAGTTTGTAAGATAGTTGTCATATCATTCATGATGTGGCAGTAGTTAGGCAAAAAATTGCAGGCCAGAAATTTTTCTCCTGGATTTAGGGAGAAGGAATGGGAGGCAATGAATCATTAAACAGAAACTGAGATTCATTGTTCTGCAAACCTTGTAGGTCAGGAAGTTTTGAAGAGTCAATGATTACAGATGAATTGACACTAACAGTATCACACTGAATGTATAATTTTCACCATTTAATAGTCTAAACTACTTTTACTGCAATTATTATTATTTTTTATTCAAAAATAAAACAAGACTTCAAATCCCTTATAACTAAAACTGTTTTTTTTTGATTCGTGCGAAAGAGTCATTTAGCGTTAATGGTTAGTGGCATGTCTTTAATGTACATTGTTTCAGCTGCAGGCTGTGCATTCATTCAAAAACGTGTCATTTTGGGCACACTTTTTAACACTAATCCTTATTTGCATAGTTAGATGGTTTAACTCAAACAGACTTATGGAATGCAGAATAGAAATGCTTTCACAAATTGGTTTTCTTTATTAGACTGTTTGCATTTCAAATACTCAAAGATAACTGCCAGTGCAAAGGAAGCCAATTCAGCAAAATTCTGGCACAGATAAACAGGAATTGGAGGATAGAAGGGGATTTAACGACTCCTCTAAATGATTTATGGGTAAAACCCCATTTTCAAAGTGATTCAATTAAGCTCCTACATCACTGATTTTGAGTAAAGCTGTGTTCTTAGTAAATTGAATCCACGGTTATGGGTTGAACCAGTGGACTGGCATCCTGTGGCGTCTCAAAGACTAGAATAGCTCCTTGCTCACTCATGTTAAACAACATAGAGCAAAACGTGACTTCAAGTGTCTACCTATTCCTAAAACCTCTTTATTTTGTAGAAGTATGAGAGCACCTGCATTTTTCATCAGGGAGACAATTAGTGATTAAGAAGGTGAAGCAATTAGGCAGAAAAATAAGTGACTTACAGGGGAGAAGCTTGGATACTGACTCAGCAATATCACATCAGTAGACTTTAAATGGAGGCTAAAAGTGATATCATTTGGTGGCCTCAGCTGAACTAGTATGTCCCATTTTAGACAACGTGTTTCAAGAAACATGAGGGAAAACTTCAGAGAGCTAATGTATTTGGAAGGAATACTGAAGAGAATGTTTAGCCTATGGAACAACAGCCTGCAGGTAGACATGGTGACAATCAAATACTTAACCATCTACTGCAAAGAGGAGTGAAATAGACCACTCTCAGCATTTTATGTGAACAACAGGCAGGATTTAAACAACAGCAAGGGACATTTCAGGTAATTTCAGCTAAAATTAATAAGGCTAATTAGGACTAGGATAGACTGTGGACAGAGTTGAAACCTTCAGTGATGTGAGTGCAAAATGGTAAAAGCAAATAGACATCTGTGCTCGTTCCCTCCTTAAGATACTAGGCAGTCTCTCAAGGCCCTGTTAGGCCTTCAACTCCTATCTACCAGTATAAGTAAATTATAATTCGTGATTGTTATATCAGTTAAAGAAAAACTCTGTACTTTTTCTTTTTTTTTTTCCACCTTTATTTCTTTCATATTAATAATTAATTAATAAAAACTATATTAATTAATAATCAATATTAAAAGAATCATATTATAATTCGAGAGAGAAAAGGAAAATTGGAAATGGACATCAAAGAGTTGCGACTGGCTCAGCATAGTAGAGCTTTGAAAAAGGGAAAACATTGATGCCTTGCTAATTTGGTCTTATGTTGAAAGCTTCAAGTACAGAAGACAGGGTAATTTGCAGGCAGTGTGATATACTAATTCAGGTCAGACCTATTGTAATGAAAAGGAGGGAGAGAATACAACTACTGCCATGGCATGGCAGTATATATTATAAAATTTTAAAATTTTATAAAAATATTATAAAAAAATAGAATGAATGGGCTTTTTAAAAAAATCTGTGCTACAGTTTTATGGCTGAAATGTTGTCATTTTTGGAAGACACATCAAATTGTCATTCCTCTATCTATAGTAGATTTTGTTGAAAACTTTTTCTGCCATCATGCACATTCAACAAGAACAAAATTCTAGGGCAAGAGAAAACATAGTAGAAAAATTACTCAATGCTCTGGGTTTTTGGAATAAAGTATAAAATTAACAAATATACATTATTGTTATATCTTTCAGAGTAAGTTACTGCAGTTTAGAAACACAGCCTCAAGTCCCTTTTTCTTTTAAAACTGATGCTAAAGTTTAAGATAGTTGCCTAAAGGTGGTGTTTCATTAAGCTACAATACATGTAAATGTTGAAAGCAGAAAGGTTTTAGTTTGAGACTTATGCCTTCAGTTTTGTCTAGAACAACCTCGCACGTGCTGAGCTATGCCTGGGTATATTTTGCGTGCAAGATGGTGGGAAATATTGTCTTTGGGAGAGAACAAGAGGATCAGGTCGCATATTTTAGACCTCTGAGACAATCAAATTCCTTCATTTACATCAGGAAGAAAATATCTCTGGAACCTAACCATAAGGTCTGATATTTAATGTTACATTAAAAAGAATGAAAAGTGAAAGGCCTTTCAGAAAAACAAAACAAAACAAACCCAAAACCCAGAACGCTAAATTCATTGCAGATCTTATAGAAAACTAAAGATGGTGTGAATCTTAAGTACAGGAAATCAAAATCCTGGATTTTTTGTTAATAAAAAATTAAAGTGAGGTAATTATGAAGAGGTTGAAGAGGAGAAACTAGAGGATCTGAGCAGAAAGCAGTTATTAGACAGAGTTTCAGGGATGAGAAATGGAAATTCTGCCTCACATAGAAGAAAAACCTCCAGAATGAGAGGAATTCCACTGTGCTTGTAGGACAAGAGGGCTTGTGTGGGACTACCAGCAGCTGACAAGTTTTTTTCATTCATCATATATGATATCCAGCACCCTTTTTCCCTTTTTCCCTTTTTTTTTTTTTTTTTTTTTTTTTTTTTTTTTTTTTTTTTTTTTGGGAGCATAGAAAGAGGGACTGTGAAAAGCTGGAGATTTTGGGACTGCCACAGTTCTTGGACAATGCAATAGTTCTTCCCTGAGCATATTTTATATGTACATATAAAGACAAATGCATCTAATAGTGAATTTACATAAGTACATATTACATATAAGTACATATAAGTACCTATTATTCAAACACACAATTGTGAAGCTGTAGTGGATTTTATAAACTGTCAGTGTGAGATTAATAGTTCATTTGAGAACAAAGGTGAGCTCCCAGGTCTCAAGGGAAAAAAGGACTGCAAATGTATTCCTCATCTTTCAGGTCAAAGTATATCTTCTGCCTATCTCCTACTTGGTAATAAGTCCTACAGTTTTAAAGGGCAATGAATCTTCCAGCCAATACACTCGTACCTTTGAGTACTTGCTACAGATCAGTCTAGAGATAAATCCTGTGAGATAATTCAGGAACAACTAGCCTGTATGAATGATGACTGCTTGAAACTGAAGTTTATAGAAAGCTATACTAAGTGCTCACTAAATTGGATGTGCTGTGGCAGAGACTAAAATAATTGCTTGTCTATACACTGCACATAAACAGTTAATTAATTAACTGAATCTATGGCCTGGCAGGTAAGAATGATGGTAAAAAGAGTACAGTTCAGTTCATACACCTAGGAAGTGCAATATATCTCAGTGTTGTCCCCTCCAGCAAGTGAAGTAAATATCAAAGCTGACATTAGAGAGATCACCCATTTCTCTGCAGCAGATAGAAAGAAGAAAAGGCAATTAGGCCTCCACTCAGAAACAAAAATATGGCATGAAGAGAGAAATATTTTTCATCCTTGAAAGCTCTGTCATGAACTACTGTGACTCTGCAAACAAAGAGGAGAAATTTTTCTTTCCTAGAACTTGATTTTTCACTATGCTGCTAAGAAATTCTTCGGAACAGAGTCTTTTTTTTTTTTTTTTTTTTT
>PTEX01000627.1:0-30264 GCA_003342815.1 Eudromia elegans | reverse complement strand
GCATTTGACCTCGTTTGTGTCTTAATCTCGCTCTTGGGATAATATCGAAACCTCTCCCGACAGCGGATCGGGACAGAGGCATTTTGTGGAGGGTTCGTATGTGGACAGGGAGAAAGCGTAGGGATCCATCTGAAGTAGGGCTGCAAAGGGCACGCCAAAGCAAGTGCAAGGCTGTGCCAAGACTCACTGTGCGACACCTTTTGAGGTGGGAGTAGAAATGGGGTGTGTGGTCTGTGTGTCTGAGTCCACGTTCTGCTAGGATGGTGCTTAAACCCGAGGAGAAGGTGGATGGTTAGGGTCCCACTTGGAGTGGGGCTGCAAGGGGCATGCCGAAGGAGGAGTCACAGTGTGTCAAGACTCATAGCTGGGCACCTTTGTGGTGTGGAACATATCGGGGTGAGTGGTTGTAGGAGTGTGATTGCCTGTTGCCTATGGTTGAGGAGGCGTTTTGTGGAGTGTTGGTTTGTGGACAGGGAGGAAGCGTAAGGACCCACTTGGAGTGGGTCTCTCAAGGGCACCCCAACGGAAGTGAAAGGCTCTGCCTCGACCTTGTGTGAAACCTTTTTGGTTGGGGCAGGGAGGGGTGTGGTAGGGTTGGTGGTAGAAGGGGTGTGATTGCCTGTTGCTTAGGGTTGAGGAGGAGTTTGGTGGAGTGCTAGCGTGTGGAGACAGAGGAAGTGTAGGGACCCGTTTGCAACGGGGTTGTAACGGGCATGCCAAAGGTAGTGGTAGGCTGTGCCGACAGTCGTCGTGTGACACCTTTTGGGGTGGGAGCAGAAACGGGGGGTGTGGTCTGTGACGTTGTGTCCACCAGCTGCTCAGATGGTGCTTAAGCCTTGAGAGAGGAAGCGTAGGGTCCCACTTGGAGCAGGGCTGCAAGGAGCATGCCAAAGGAAGAGTGGCAGTCTGTCAAGAGTCAGGCCAGGGCACCTTTGTGGTGGTGGCACATGTATGGGTGGGTGGTGATTGGGGTGTGATTGTCTGTCGTCTAGGCTTGAGGAGGCCTTTTGTGGAGGGATAGCGTGTGGACAGGGAGGAAACATAGGACCCAACTAAGAATGGGGCTGTCAAGGGCATGCCAAAAGTAGTGCAAGGCTTTGCCAACAGTTATTGTGTGACACCTTTTGCGGTGGGAGCAGGAAGGGGGTGTGTGTTCTGTGTCTTTTGAGTCCACGTTCTGCTAGGATTGTGCTTAAGCCCGAAGAGAAGGAGGATGATTAGTGTCCCACTTGAAGCGGGGCTGCAAAGGGCATTCCAAAGGAAGAGTCAGAATGTGTCAAAGTCATGCCTGGGCACCTTTGTGGAGTGGTGGTACATGTGTGGCTGCCTCTTCTCTGGGGTTGGCAGGGGTTGGCAGAGTGTGGGCAGGGAGGAAGCGTAGGGGCCCACTTGGAATGGCTTTGTAAAGGGCATACCAAAGGAAGTGCTAGGCTGTTCCAATAGTCATTGTGTGACACCGTTTGCAGTGGGAGCCGAAATGGGGTGTGTGGTCTGTGTCTCCGAGTCCACGTTCTGCTAGGATGGTGCTTAAGCCCTAGTGGAGGGAGGGTGCGTAGGGTCTCAATGCAGTGAGACTGCAAGCGGCATGCCAAAGGAAGAGTCAGAATGTGTCAAGACTCAGGCCTGGGCATCTTTGTGGGGTGGTGATACATGTGTGGCTGCCTCTTGTCTGGGGTTGGCAGGGGTTGGCAGCATGTGGGCAGGGAGGAAGCGTAGGGGCCCACTTGGAATGGGGCTCTAAAGGGCATACCAAAGAAAGTGTGAGGCTGTTCCAACAGTCGTTGTGTGACACCGTTTGCGGTGGGAGCCGAAACGGGGTGTGTGGTCTTTGTCTTTGAGTCCACGTTCTGCTAGGATGGTACTTAAACTCTAGGACAGGGAGGATGCCTAGGGACCCACTTGGAGTGGGGCTCCAAGGGGCATGCCAAAGGAAGAGTGGGAGTGTGCGAATACTCATGCCTGGGCACCTTTGCGCTGGTGGTATATCTATGGGTGGGTGGTGGTAGAGATGTGATTGCCTGTTGTCTGGGGTGAGGAGGTGTTTTGTGGAGGGATAGCATGTGTACAGGGAGGAAGCGTAGCGACCCACTTGAAATAGGGCTGTAAAGGGCATGCCAAAGGTAGTGCAAGGCTTTGCCAACAGTCATTGTGTGACACCTTTTGGGGTGGGAGCAGAAACAGGGTGTGTGGTCTGTGACTTTGCATCCACGAACTGCTAGGATGGTGCTTAAGCCTTAGGAGAGAAAGGAAGTGTAGGGCCCCACTTGGAGCGGGGCAGCAAGGGGCATGCCGAAGGAAGAGTGAGAGTGTGTCAAGACTCGGGCCTGGGCACCTTTGTGGTGGTGGCACATCTATGAGGGGTGTGATTGCCTGTTGTCTAGGCTTGAGGAGACGTTTTGTGGAGGGATAGCATGTGCGCAGGGAGGAAGCGCAGGGGCCCACTTTCAATGGGGCTGTAAAGGGCATGCCAAAGGTAGTGCTAGTCTGTGCCAACAGTTATTGTGTGACACCTTCTGGCGTGGGAGCAAGAATGGGGTGTTTGGTCTGTGTCTTTGAGTCCACGCTCTCCTAGGATTGTGCTTAAGCATGAGGAGAAGGAGGATGGGTAGGGTCCCACTTGGAGTGCGACTGCAAAGGGCATGCTGAAGGAAGTATGGGAGCGTGTCAAGACTCATGCCTGGGCACCTTTGTAGTGTGGAACATATTGGGGTGAGAGGTTGTAGGAGTCTGATTGCTTGCTGCCTAGGGTTGAGGAGGTGTTTCATGGAGAGATAGAATGTGGATAGGGAGGAAGCGTAGGGACCCACTTGCAATGGGGTTTTAAAGGGCATAAAAAGGAAGTGCTGGGCTGTTCCAACAGTCATTGTGTGACACCATTTGCGGTGGGAGCAGAAACAGGGTGTGTGGTCTCTGTCTTTGAGTCCATGTTCTGCTAGGATGGTGCTTAAGCCTTAAGAGAGCGAGGATGCGTAGGGTCCCACTTGGAACAGGGCTGCAAGGGGCATGCCAAAGGAAAAGTGGGAGTGTGTCAAGACTCAGGCCTGGGCACCTTTGTGGGGTGGTGGTACGTGTGTGGCTGCCTCTTGTCTAGGATTGGCAGCGCATGGGCAGGGAGGAAGTGTAGGGGCCCACTTGCAATGGGACTCTAAATGGCATACCAAAGGAAGTGCTAGGCTGTGCCAACAGTCATTGTGTGACATCGTTTGCAGTGGGAGCCGAAACGGGGTGTGTGGTCTTTCTCTTTGAGTCCACGTTCTGCTAGGATGGTGCTTAAGTCTAAGGAGAAGGAAGATGGGTAGGATCCCACTTGGAGTGGGGCTGCAAAGGGCATGCCAAAGGAAGAATGGGAGTGTGTCAAGAGTCAGGCCTGGGCACCTTTGTGGTGTGGAACATATCGGGGTGAGTGGTTGTAGGAGTGTGATTGCCTGTTGTCTAGGGTTGAGGTGGCGATTTGTGGAGGGATAGCGTGTGGGCAGGGAGGAAGCCTAGGGACCCACTTGGAGTGGGTCTGTCAAATTTACGCCAAGGGAAATGGAAGGCTCTGTGAAGACATTGTGTGAAACCTCTTCAGCTGGGAGCAGGGAAGGGTGTGGTAGTGTTGGTGATAGAAGGGGTGTGATTGCATGTTGGCTAGAGTTGAGGAGGAGTTTCTTTAAGGGTTAGCGTGTGGGTAGAGAGGAAGTGTAGGGGCCCATTTGAAATGGGGATCTAAAGGGCATATCAATGGAAGTGTTACGCTGTGCCAGCAGTCATTGTGTGACACCATTTGCGGTGGGAGCAGAAACGGGGTGTGTGGTCTGTGTCTCTAAGTCCACATTCTCCTAGGATGGTGCTTAAGCCTGAGGAAAAGGAGAACGGGTAGGGTCCCACTTGGAGTGAGGCTATAAGGGGCATGCCAAACTAAGAGGTGGAGTGTGTCAAGACTCAGGCCTGGGCACCTTTGTGGTGGTTGCACATCTATGGGCGGGTGGTGGTAGGGGTGTGATTGCCTGTTGTCTAGGCTTGCGAAGGCGTTTTGTGGAGGGATAGCATGTGCGCAGGGAGGAAGCGCAGGGGCCCACTTGCAATGGGGCTGAAAGGGCATGCCAAAGGTAGTGCTAGTCTGTGCCAACAGTCATTGTGTGACACCTTCTGGCGTGGAAGTAGGAATGCGGTGTGTGGTCTCTGTCTTTGAGTCCATGTTCTGCTAGGATGGTGCTTAAGCGCTAGTGGAGGGAGGATTCCTAGGGTCTCACTTGGAGTGGGGCTGCAAAGGGCATGCTGAAGGAAGCGTGGGAGTGTGTCAAGACTCATGCCTGGGCACCTCTGTGGTGTGGAACATATCGGGGTTGGTTGTAGTAAGTGTGTGGCTGCATGTTGGCTGAGGTTGTGTAGGCGTTTTGTGGGGGGTTTGTATGGGGACAGGGAGGAAGCGTATTGACCCACTTGGAGTGGTGTTTAAAGGGCAGACCAAAGAATGTATGGGGCTATGCGAGAAGTCATGGTTCACTTCATTCCTCGCTGGAGGTCAGAAGCCGGGTTTGTGGTGGAAGGCTTTTTCTTTACTGTGATGGTAGACTCAAAGTTTAAGTGAGAGGCTGGAGTTAGGAGAGGGAAGAAGGGGAGAGCCCCACTTGGAGTGAGGCTGCAAAGGGCATGCCAAGGGAATTGCAAAGATGCACAAGCACTCATTGTGTGACACCTTTTGTTTTAGGAGCAGAAAAGGGGTGTGTGGTCTGTGTCTTTTTGTCCACATTCTGCTAGGATCGTACTTAAGCTCTAGGAGAGGGAGGAAGCGTAGAGGCACACTTGGAGTGGGGCTGTAAAGGGCATGCTGAAGGAAGAGTGGGAGTGTGTCAAGACTCATGCCTGGCCACCTTTGTGGCGTGGAACATATCGGGGTGGGTGGTGGTAGGGGTGTGGCTGCCTGTTGTCTACGGTTGAGGAGGCATTTTGTGGAGGGTTAGAGTGTGGACAGGGAGGAAGCGTAGCGGCCTTCTTGGAGGGTGGCTGTAAATTACCTGCCCACACCACCTCCCCACACACACACCACTCCTCCCCCCTGCACCCCCATCCTCCCCTACACACTCCTCCTCCACACCCCACACCCCCACTCACATCTCCCCTACACTCTCCCACCCTCTCCACACACCTCCACATACCCCACACTCCCTACACACACCCCTACACCTTACATACACGCCCACACACACACCCCACACACACCCTGCACGGACCCCCCCACACCCTGTCCACGCACTCCTCCCCCACACCCCAACTCCCTCCCACCCCACTCCACACACACCCCAAGGCCCTGCCCACACTCCTGCACCCCACCCCCACCCAATACCCCCCACCTCATCCCCTCTCCACACACACACACCCCCAAAATAACCAAGCAAAAATACACTGGGATGTCTTTCACACCTATTCAAGCTTCTGGTGTCCCCTCAGCTTCTCCTCTTGGTGATCACAAACATCTACAAACACAGAAAGAACAGCACTTCAAGAAGGCATGAACAAAAAGCCACATACACACACCCCTCAGCCGCATCCCACGACAACATCTGTACCTCTTCTGCTAAAGTCTCCAGATGGCCGGCCTGTGTGCAGTGACTGCTCTGCCTGCCACACAATCTGTAAAGGCAGCACACAAGTGGACAAGAAGCACAGGACTGGGGAGAAACCCTTTTCCCCTCACACACACACATACACATACACATAGACCAGGCTCCGCTTGCTCACACAGAGCAACACTCACCTTTCTGTGCCATGCTGGAATGGGAGTGAGGTGTCTCCAGCCGCATGGGGATAGATGTGCACACTACAATCATTGGACAAACAAAGAAAAGCCTCATGCAAAAAAGAATCGGTACTGCACGGCAGAGGACTAGAAAAATCCTGTGATGTCAGAATTGGGCAGCCCTGGTGCTCAGCAAAAGCAGAGATGAAAGTCAAATGCCAGAACGTGTGTCAAAAGGAGCTGACGAAGCCAGAGACGGCGATGAGGAAGAGTCTGGCTAGAAAGATCCCATGTTGCGATAAGGCAGGGAAGACCGCCCTGAAAGGGTGCCGAGAAGGCACGATAGGAGAATGGCCTCCAAAGAGGAAAACACGGGCAATAGGGCCTGGAAGCAGCACCCGCAAGCGCGGGCCCTTGCTGCCCTGCTGCAGGTCAGACAATGTAAGATTTCTTACAAAACGTCAGAACAGTACTGGGAACTTTTATTACCTTTTAATCCGTGGCTTAAGATGGCTAGCTTATGGGACCCTCAGACTTGGACTCTATTGTTAAAGCAAGTACAAACAGCCGAAAAATATGAGAGTCGAGTTTTCCCTTTGGGGCTCCAACCGGCATTACTAACCATCCGCGCCTGTCTGAACGGGTCAGATTTGCCTGAGGAAAAGCAAGCAGAAACATATTCTCTGCTCGCTGATGGTCCTCAAGAGTTGTGGGACGAGAACCCGTCCGCTCCTGAGTCTGTTTCCCAACAGCTCCAAAAGGAGCTATCTTGAGAGTACAGACCCACAGGTGTGGAAAAAATAATCTGTGAACCTACAAACTGCTTGTGAGAGAGGATTATATCCCCCTCTAGAGTCTTTTAAGCAGGAACAAGTAGAGCCAAAGATGGCGCCAAGAGAAACTACTTTATGTCCTCCGTTTGAAAAAAACAAGCGGCCACTTCCTCCTTTTAGCTCCGACACAAAACCACTTCCTGTGCCTCATAGCATGGGCGTAACTCCAGCAAACTGATAAGATTTTTGTCCTGCAGCGCCACCTGGTGATCAGGAGGATGAAGCACATCCCTGCGTTCCCTTAGCGCCACCTGGTGGACAAAGTGAGGTTGTGCATCCCAGGGCTCCCTCTAGTGGGCCAATACAAGAACAGCAATCCCCTTGGGACAAGTGTTATTGTGCAGTACGCCAGGGCCAGCTGCAGGCCTCATTACAATGGGGGGATTATTATCAAGGGCTGTGTTAGACCAGAGATCAGACTCAGAAAAACTAGGATCTCTGGCGGCGAGAGACGGCTGATACCTTCCCAGTGAATCTTACCTCCTTTATGGTGTCGAACCCGGTTCCATCATAATGCCCCTGACACAAAGTCAGATAGAAATTTGGAATGGCAAAAACAAAAACAAAAAACAAAACAAAAAAAATTGACTCCTCCATGATTTAAGGAAAGTTAATAAACATATCATCAAAATGGGAGCCTTATAACTGGGACCATTATATCACTGTTACGGATATGAAAGCCTGCTTTTTCTCTATTCCACTGCATCCTGAAGGTCAGCCCAAATTTGCCTTCTCGGTACCTCAAACTAATCATGATGCCCCTTGCCAAAGATACCATTGGGCAGTTCTTCCACAGGCATGGTCAACAGCCCTACACTTTGCCAAACGTTTGTTGATCATGCGGTCAGACCTCTTAAGGCTCAATATCATATCATCCACCATGTTCAAAGAGACTTGCTCCAAATACAGAATCACTTTACATCACAGGCTGCCGTATAATCCTCAAGGACAGGTTGTTGTAGAACATGCCAACCACACCTTAAAAACTTTAAAAGAAAAAAGAAAAAAAACTCTATTAAAAAAAGAGGGGGAATTCTGCCCCCGGAGTACACCAGATGAACTACTTACCAAAGCCTTAACAACCATCAGCTTCTTAACTTTTGAAGACAAAGGACTCTCTCCTGTTCACAAACACTGGGGCCCTCTGCTCACCCCTCCTACTCCACTTCCTCTTGTGAGGTAGAAGGACCCTCTGAGTCAGCAATGGCAGTCAGCTGCTCCCCTCCTAACCCAAGGCAGAGGTTTCACTTGTGTCTTTCCAAAAACAGCTCCACACCCTATCTGGGTGCCGGTGAAGGATGTCCGACCTGATACCTCTACCCGACAGCAGAGATGCAGCAGACGCCTCTGAATGCGGAGAGCCGCCCCGGTGACCTGGGGTGACATCAAAGCTCTCTCGGAACAGGCCCGATGCGCCATGCCCTCAGGAACCACCCCTTCTCCTGTCTCTCTCATGATGTGTGCTATACTTACCCATAACTCTGCTAATGCGACACCCAAAGCTAATACCCAGTGCAACTTTAATGGAAAGGTATGATTTGAATTTTGCAGTGCTTTTAGAAGTTGCTAGAAACTTTTACTTATTACTAAATGAAACCTAGTAGCATTTGGTTTAGGTTTTAAGCAGCTGTTCAGAAATCAAAGCATCCAGATGTAATTTTTGAAGTCCAACAGGGTTTACTAAACAAGCCACCAAAGCAAGGCTCGTAGTACATGGCAAGAATGAGATAGTCACTCTTACTACCACTGCAGCAGATCATTATGGCCCGAAAACCCTCCACCAATTAATGAACTTTTGAACTGGGCTCTACACCTTAAAAGTGGCTGTGTAAATTGTTGTGGCTGCAAAATCAACTGTTAAACAAACTGAATAGTGCCTAAACTCCAAAGCTGACAACACACTGAGGTCACCCTCAGACGTACACAAGGCAAGACCAGGTAGGAAGGAGCAAATGCCTCCAAGAAGATCGATTGCTCAGTCCTGATGGGCATCCTTGAGCCACAGGGGGGTTTGCAACATGCTTGCTGGACTCGTGAGTGATAGTTCATTTTCATGGACTATTGGAAGTGGGACTGTAGGCCTAGAGCCCACAAAACACGATCTTGTGTTGCCAGGCTTTGTAATAACTCTGTTAGGCCTCAGGACCAAGGCTTGCCAGCCTTGCTTTGCCTGGATTTGGCTTACCAGGAGCTTCGTATGGGCTTGTGTAGCTGTAACAGCGATCGTTCAACAACCTGGTGGCCCTCACCTGATCACACTCCAAGAGCTGGACTGCAAAGGGTTCCCAGGATGGGGAAGGGAATGCAGCATCTCCCTTATGAGGAAAGGCTGAGAGAACTGGGTCTGTTTTGCCTGGAGAAGAGAGGGCTGAGGTGGGATCTTATCAGTCACTCCCTGGGAATCCCATGTGCTCATCTCTACCATGAAACTTTACCACTTGGTTGCCTGATGACCCTTGATAACCTTGTGTTTCCCAATCTGCCCCTATCAGCTAACCTCTGGTCTCAACTCTCCCTCTACAGGACCCCTGTGAACATTACTGTCTGGGAGGCCCTCGCCCTTCCTATCCGTTTGTCTCCTGCTCATCTATAGCAGAGGCAGAAGCGAGACTTTGGGGCCTCCGCCGTTGCTGCTTTAATCATTCCTTTCTTCACTGCTGCGGTGAGCGCTGCTGTAACAACTGTCTCTCTGGCTCAGACAGCCATCACCACAGAGCAGCAGACAGATCTGCTAGACACCGAGGTACAGGATTTAGGGAGACTTGCCACCACTTCCTGTGACCGGCGATTTCTCTCTTCTCTGATATACGCCACTCCAAGGTCTCCCAAACGCTTCAGGTTGTCCCTCCGAGACTGGATTCTGAGTCCTTATAACCCACTTTAGAGCTTAAGTCTCAGATAGAGACAATTCAAGCTATTCAAGTTCCAGTCCTCTCCAGTGACCTCCTTCATGATACGCTTTCCAACCTAGGAACCTTCTTTTCCCCTGGAAACCTTCTGACCTACAGGATTATCTGTTGTTTGGGGTTGGGTGGTTTCTTCCTTTTGCATTGTATTTCGTCAACAATTAATTGGATTCGCTCTACCCAGGTGCTTATGGCTTCCATACAATTGACTTTAAGAAAAAAGAAAGGGGGAATCTGTGGGAGTGTGGGGTCAGGAGGCCTGGCTGGCAGTAGCAGTGCAGGAAGGCTCATAGAGCACACTCTGAGCTGTAAGTCTCTCAGTACACTGAGACAGGCCTCGCCTTGCTGCCCTGCTAGCCCAGGATATGCCCCCCACTAGGATGACCCCCTAACTCCCCGCCCAACCTCCTGCCTATAGAACAAACTGTATCCGTGTAATAAAGTGGGCCCTGCGCCAGCAGCCTTGTCCCCCGAGTCTTCTCTCCATCATCATCTCACCAGGGCGCAGGCCGCCCCACATACAATCCTTTCACTTCGCTTTGTCAGAGCACCGGGTCACCATAGGACTTCAGGAACCATCCTCGATGGGCAGAGGCATCCTCTTTGATCTCGTTTCAGACACCCTGCTCGCCTTGATTGCCTGCCAAACCACAAGGGAGGGAGTGATCCCCATTGTGAGCGGGTCCCGCCTTGTCCAAAAACCCTCCCTAAAGTCCAGCTGTGGCTCTGCTCGCCTGGGCCTTGCCGGATCCGCTCTCCTGTAGCATGGCTGTGGCGACACACAGAACAAAAAATTACCGAGTCTTCTGCTAGGCATGGATGATCCGTCCCAACGCTACTGACAGGTGAGTCATCTTCATCGTGGTGGGTGGAAAGACAAAGGAGGTCTGTGCTGCTACTGGTGTATGGTGCCAGATGCATTCTGTAAACTAACAAACAAGAGTCTGGGCAAAACGGCACGCAGCTATGACACATACCATAGAGACACAGGCTGGAGCTGCCTGCCATAGCAAATTAACACCTTCTCCTGTGACACCGACAGCACCAACCCCACTCACCCAAAAGCAGCAACCATACTAGAGGGTCAGATAATGCAAGCACACACACTCAGAGTCAAGACGGCTCAACATCTGATAGCCCTCTGCTTAGCTTTGGTGAGGCTCTGGGTCGCTGCGGGACCTCAGGAGCCATCCTTACCTTGCAGACACATCTTCTTGCATCTTATTTTGGATGCCCCATTTACCTCCACCACCTACCAAATCAGAGCAAGAGCGGTCACCCCTGTAAAGATTCAGCTGCCACATCTACCAGAGAAACTTCCTTCTATGAAGTCCCCCCGTCGCTCTGCTCGCCTGCTCCGTGCCATATCTTCCCTCTGCTATCGGGGTTGTGATGACACTGTGCCAGATCCACGCTCCAGCATTCAGGCTGCGATGACACAGAGAACAAATAAAAGTACCAAGTGACTCTTCTGCTTTTGGGGGTGGAGGGAAAGGAGTAGTCCAAGGATTACTGACATACCTGTATGCTCGGTACTGCCCTCCAAAGGGGAAAACGTGGCTGATATGGCCTCAACGATGGTTACGAGCATAAAGGCCACAAATTGCCACCACCCAGAGACAGAGAGAAGGAACACACCTTTGATGGGAGCACAAGATGGGATCTGATGGCAGAATGATGAGCACGAAGACCAGGCAGAAAGACCAAGCATGCCTGCAACACTGCTCTTCCAGGACACACAAAGACAGAGGCATCTTAAGACACAATCGTAACAGCACAGATGCTTCCCATCTCGGCCGCAAAAACGGTCACCTTTGGGGTGCTGCTGTGTCTCTGCTTACCTGCGCCCTGCCAGATGCATGCACCACTATTGCAGAATGGTTAAAAGAGCAAGGACATGGATCATTGCAGGCCCTGCACCACACAGGCTTTGACGGTAGTCACGAATATATAGCAATGGAATAGAGATAGGATGATTTTTTAGCTGCCATGTTGTAGGCATTAGCATAAGTTAGGCTGTTAGCATAAGTGTAGGCCCAGGTTGTGCAATAAGTACATGAAGTCAGCAAGTTCTCAAGGACGGACTGTCCTTGAGAACTTGGTAAACAGCTTTAGCAGAACTGAGATCCAGGAGTGTGAGGAAGTAACAACTGCTGGAAACCGCAAGTAGGAGGACCATGCAAATGTAACCTTTTAGGCTTTAACCAATGATATGCGGACAAGTAGGCATAATTTACCGCTTGGTTATAAATATCATTGTACTGCGCAATAAAGTTGAAGTTTGCTTTACCACTCATATTGAGTCTATCGCTTGCTTCCCGCACCGGTCCAGCTGTTCCAGCTCCGCATGCCACTATTGGGGTTGTTATGACACCCATGGCACTTAGAACTAACAAAACCACCAAGTGACAATTCTGCTAAGGCTGGACGAAGCAGTTCTAGAACTACTGATGCACTGTTTTACTTGGTCTGCCTCACCTCACATCCTCAGCCATGACTGGAAAAGGCCCATCGGTATCTGAGGGAAGAGAGAAAAAGCAAATCAAGAGGAGGGAGCTTGGCAGGACCTCACCACACAAAAGGAGGAAAACACACGCAGACATGCCCCTCTCTCTTGCTCAACCTTGTTACCCCTCAGCTTCTCGGCAACCGCCTGGCAAAGTCTTCAAACGCCCAAAGAGCTCACCTTGAAGCGATGAGGGAACTGCACGCCTTCTGTGACTATACCCTGCTTTACCCAGTCCGTTCATTCATCTCTGCTGTCATGGCTATGGATGACTACACCTCTCCTCGTACCTGTAAAAGCAAAATCGCAGTTGGCAATGAGAACAGGGCTGGCAAGACGACTGTCCCACGCTAGGCTCAGCTTCCTCTTTCAGATCTATCCTTGGCTTGCCACGCTCCCCCGAGATGTGGGGAGCCTGCATCTCTGCATTGCTTTGCACCTACACAGAAAAAGCACAGAGTCATTGAGGAACCCCTACTGATGACAACGTTTTTGTTACAACTCTAAAACTCACCTTTTGAGAGCAAAACCTTTTCTTCCCCTTTTCCTTAAGCTTTCAGTATAGGGCACAGCTGCAACAACAAACAGAACACAAAAACCTATAAACTGAAGCACACTGACAGCGAGATTGCCGGTCCACTCTCTCGCTGCGTCTTTCTTCACGTTGCCATTGCTAACACCTGTGTGAAAGGCAATTTGGGGCCCAGACGTGCACCCACATTAGATAGAAACATGGAGAAAAGTCCTACACAAACAAAACAATTTGGACGCATAACAATCTGAGGACCAGAAAAACCTATGAGGCCACAGTTAGGCAGCTCTGTGGCTCTGGGTAGCTCTGGAAAATGGTCTCATGTCTCTCCTTGGGACAGAAAAGCACCATTGAAGTAGAAAAATTTCACAAGTTTTAAAAAAAGCACACCTATTGCCCATTGCCTTTATACTTCACTTGACCCCTGTTGAGCAACAACACAAATTCTCAAAAACATCTGCATTGCCACCAAGTTTCCTTTACTGACCTTATTTACCTTCATCACCGGTCAAATTAAAACATAAAAAAAAGAAAAATAATAGAAAAAAGTGGAAACTCAGGACCTCTAAACACCTCCCACTAAAGTACTAACCCAAAGAGAGAGAAAAATAAACACACAATAAACACAATGTGTCAAGACTCATTCTGTGACACGTTTTGGGTTTCAAGCAGAAATGGGGTGTGTGGTCTTTGTGTCCACGTGCTGATAGGATGGTGCTTAAGCTCTAGGACAGGGAGGAAGGATAGAGCCCCACTTGGAGTGGGGCTGCAAAGGGCATGCTGAAGGAAGTATGGGAACATTTCAAGACTTCTTCCTGGGCACCTCTGTGGGATGGCACCTATCGGGATATGTGGTGTGAGGTGTGGGGCTGTCTGTTTTCTAGTGTTGAGGAGACATTTTGTGGAGGGTTCGTATGTGGACAGGGAGGAAGCGTAGGGGCCGACTTGGAGTGGGACTGAAAAGGGCATGCCAAGGGAAGTGCAAGGATATGCCAAAACTCATTCTGTGACACCTTTTTATGTGGGAACAGGAATAGGGTGTGTGGTCTTTGTTTTTGCGTCCACATTCTGCTGGGATGGTACTTAAGCCCTGGGAGAGTGGGGATGCGTAGGGTCCCACTTGGAGTGGGGTTGAAAGGGGCATGCTGAAGGAAGTGTGGGAGTGTGTCAAGACTCATGCTTGGGCATCTCTGTGGGATGGCACATATTGGGGTGGGTGGGGGTAGTTGTGTGGCTCCCTCTTATCTAGGGTTGAGGAGGCGTTTTGTGGAGAGATCGTATATGGACAGGGAGGAAGCGTAGGGACACACTTGGAGTAGGGCTGAAGATGGCATGCCGAGAGAAGTGCAAGGCTGTGCCAGTGAAAACTTTTGGGTTGGGAGCATGTAGGGGTATGGTAAGGTTGGTGGTGGTAAGGATGCTATTGCCTGCTGGCTAGAGTCAGGGGGGTCCCATTGGAGTAGAGTTGAAAGGGGCATGCTGAAGAAAGTATGGGAATGTGTCAAGACTCATGCCTGGGCTCCTTTGTCGTGGTCGCACATCTAGAGGTGAGGTGTCTAAGGTGTGTGATTGCCTGTTGGCTAGGGTACAGGAAACGTTTTGTGGAGGGATAGCGTGTGGGCAGTGAGGAAACGTAGTGCCCCACTTGAATTGTGGCTGCAAAGGGCATGCCAAGGGAAGTGCAAGGCAGTGCCAAGACTCACTGTGTGAAACCTTTTGAGTTTGGAACAGGGAAAGTTGTGTTAGGTTGGTGGTGGTAGGGATGCTCTTGTCTGTTGGCTGGGGTGAGGAGGCGTTTTGTGGAGTGATAGCATGCAGGCAAGGAGAATGCGTAGGAGCCCACGAGGAGTGGGGCTGCCAAGGGCACGCAAAGGGATGTGCAAGGCTCTGTCAACATTCACTGTGTGACACCTTTTGGGGTGAGAGCAGAAATGGGCTGTGTGGTCTGTGTCTTTTTGTCCATGCGCTGCTAGGATGGTTCTTAAGCCCTAGGAGAGGGAGGGAGTGTAGAGCCCCACTTGGAGTGGGGCTGCAAAGGGCTTGCTGAAGGAAGTATGGGAGTGTGTAAAGACTCATGCCTGGGCACCTTTGTCGTGGTCGCACATCTAGGGATGGATTGTCTAAGGTGTGTGATTGCCTGTTGACTAGGGCTGAGGAGACGTTTTGTGGAGGGATAGCGTGCGGGCAGCGAGGAAACTCAGTGCCCCACTAGAAATGGGGCTGCAAACGGCATGCCAAGGGAAGTGCAAGGCTGTGCCAAGAGTCATTGTGTGAAACCTTTTCGGTTGGGGGCAGAAATGGGGTGGATGGTCTGTGTCTTTTTGTCCACGTGCTGCTAGGATGGTGCTTAAGCCCTGGGAGAGGGAGAAAGGGAGCAACCCGAACCCTAACCCTAACCGAACCCTAAACCTAACCCTAACCCTAACTCTAACCCTCAAACCCTAATCCTAACCTCTAACCGTAACCCTGCGGCCTCTCCTGTGGCCCCCAGGGCCCTCCGTGCACCCGTGGCCCCGCTCCCCCTGCGGCTTCTCATGTGGCCTCCAGGGCCCTCCGAGTGCCCATGCCCGGGCTCCTCCTATGGCCTCTCGTGTGGCCCTCAGGGCGGTCCATATGCTTTTGGCCGGGCTCTCCCTGCGGCCTCTCGTGCTGCCCCCAGGGCCCTCTGTGCGCATGTGCATGGACGTTTCCTGCGGCCTCTCGTGCAGCCCCCAGGGCCCTCAGTGTGCCCGTGTCCAGGCTCCCCCTCTGGACTCTCATGCGGCCCCTAGGGCCCTCTGTGCACCCGTGGCTCCACTCCCCCTGTGGCCTCTCGTGTGGCCTCCCTGGGCCCTCCGTGAACCCGTGGCCAGGCTCCCCCTGCGGCCTCTCATGCAGCCCCCTGGGCCTTCCGTGAACCTGTGCCTGGGCTCCCCCTGCGGCTTCTCGTGCGGCCCCTACGGCCCTCCATGAACCCATGGCCGGGTTCCCCCTGTGACCTCTCGTGTGGCCCCCAGGGTCCTCCGTGTGGCCTTTGACATGTCCTTTGTAGTGCCCTCCCCAGTGGGACCTTGCGCTTCTTCCCTGTCCCCATGCTAGCCCTCAGCAAAACACCTTCTCATTCTTAGCCAACTGGCAATTACAGGCCTGCCAGCACCACTAGTAGGTATTGCTACTTTGGCATGCCCTTTGCACCACAAAGTTGCCAAGCCATGAGGCTTCACAGACTGCCGCACGTCCTTTGCCCTATGCAGCCTCTGCAAGTAACTAACAAGGAATGAAATGAGAGAGGAGCTTTGGCACAGCCCCACACTTCCTTTGGCATGTCCTTTGTAGTGCTCTCCCCAGAGACACCCTATGCTTCTTCCCTGTCCCCAAGCTAATCAGCAAAACACCTCCTCAACCCTAGCCACCAGGCAACTACAGACCTACCAGTCCTCACCGCTATATGAGCCACAGCCACAAAGGTGCACTCCCTTTCCTAACTCCAACCATTCACTTACCCTAAGGTCCAGCATTACGTTAAGAAGAAGCCTCTCACCACCAACCCTGTTTGTGACCCGCCCCCAACAAGGAACGAAGTGAGAGAGTAGTTTTGCCACAATCCCGTACTTCCTTTGACATGTCATTTGCTGCGCCCATCCAAGGAGGACCTTACGCTTCTTCCCTGTCCCCATGCTAGCACTCAGCAAAGTACCTGCTCAACCCTAGCCAATGGGCAGCTATAGTCCTACCGCTAAGCACCCCATATATGAGCCACAGCCACAAAGGTGCCCAACCATGAGTCTTCACACACTCCTACACTTCCTTTGGCATGCCCTTTCCAGCCTCACTCCACGTAAGCATCTCCTCATCCTCCCTCTCCCAGAGCTTAATCACCATCCTAGTAGCACGTGAAGGCAAACACACAGAGTATGCAGCCCATTTCTGCTCCCAACCCAAAGGTTATCACACAATGAGTCTTGGCACAGCCTTACACTTCCTTTTACATGCTCTTTGCAGCCTCACCCCATGTGGGGCTCTACGCTTCCTCCCTTTCCTAACTCCAACCATTCACTTACCCTAAGGATTAGCACTACGTTAAGAAAAAGCTTCTCACCACCAACTCTCTCTGTGACCACCCCCCCAACAAGGAATGAAGTTAGAGAGGAGCTTTGGCACAGACCCGCACTTCCTTTGGCATGTCCTTTGCAGCACCCCTTCAAGGAGGACCTCACGCTTCTTCCCTGTATCCAAGCTAACCTTCATTACAATACCTCCTCAACCCTAGCCAACATGCAACTGCAGACCTACAACCACCCATCCCTATATGTGTCAAGGTCACGAAGGTGCCCAGCCATAAGTCTTCACACAATGCCACACGTCCTTTGGCATGCCCTTTGTAACCTCACTCCAAGTTAGCATCTCCGCATCCTCCCTTTCACAGGGAATAATAGCCATTCTAGCAACACTTGCAGGCAAAGACACAGAGCAGCTGCCCTTTTTCTTGTGCCAACCCAAAGGTTATCACACAATGAGTCTTGCCACAGCCTTACACTTCCCTTGGCATGCCCTTTAGAGCTTCACTCCATGTGGGGCTCTACGCTTCCTCCCTTTCCTAACTCCAACCATTCACTTACCGTAAGGTCTAGCACTATGTTAAGAAAAAAGCCTCCCACCACCAATCCTGTTTGTGACCCCCCCAACAAGGAATGAAGTGAGAGAGGAGCTTTGGCACAGCCTTGTACTTCCTTTGACATGCCTTTTGTAACGCCTTGCCCAGTGAGACCCTACACTTCTTCCCTGTCCCCAAACTATTCCTCAGCAAAACACCTCCTCATCCCTAGCCAACAGGCAACTACAGACTTACCAGCACCACTGGTAGGTGCTGCCACTATGGCACCACCTTTGCACCACAAGGTTGCCCAACCATGAGTCTTCACAGACTCCCACACGTCCTTTGGCATGCCCTATGCAGTCTCTCCAAGTAAGCAACAAGAAATGAAGTGAGAGAGCAGCTTTGGCACAGCCCCGCACTTCCTTTGGCATGTCCTTTGTAGTGGTCTCCCCAGAGACACCCTATGCTTCTTCTGATCCCCAAGTGTAGTGAGAGTATGGATTTATGGCCTATCAAAACTCACTCTTCTCTTAGCATGACTGTAGGTTGTCTTAGCATAACTGTATACTGTTTTGACATAGCTGCAGGCTGTGCTGATTTTGCAAGGCTACTAAGATATTGCGAACAAAGAGGCTAAGACACAGAACAAAGAGATAAAGACCCTGAGAACAAAAAGGTAAAGACACTGAGGACAAAGTAGCAAGGAGCTTAAACTCTTGCATCTACAAGGACACTTCAAACAAAGAAGTAAAGAGCTCAAATTGTGGAGTAAGCAGGAAAGCAGGATCTCCAAATATGGGAATGGATGAGCTCAACAGGATCACCTGTAGTCCAATGAGAAGGATGTGTGAACAGATGCCTTTAGCCAATCATTATGCGCGTGACCAGTAATATGTAACGAATCAAATTAACTGCCGAGCTGTGGCAAAGCTGACTTTGCAATAATTACTTTATAAATATCGCTTTGTGACGTGAATAAACTGAACTGATTGCTTTTAACCATATTGGTGTGCTTTCTTTTCCAAGCGCCTCGCTGCCCCTGATATTTTCCCGTAGTGATCCTGGCTACCAGATCGGGAAAGTCTCATAAGTCCCGACAATTTGTGAATCCCGACAATTGGCGACCCCGACGTGATACGAGGGACGTGGACCATGGAACAGCACGTGGACCGGAGTAGGGCTCCAGAAACAGTTGCAGCAGACGGACTGGCATGGGTTAAAGAAGTAAGTGTTGCGGTAATCGGAAGCAGGGTCACTTCCTGCCTTCTGCCTCCACCATGGAGTGGGAAGCTGTGGAGAAACTGCTCTTAAGTATTCTAAGAGAGGCGAGCAGGTATCTCCAATAGGGCTAAAGGACTTAATCAAATGGGCCTGTTGCTCCAAACACCTTGAAGAGGTGGCACTGATATTCAGTGTTTCTGAGTGGYGAGAGATTGGGGATCATCTTTGGGATGCCGTAACTACGGGAGGAAAAGAGGAAAAGGCTCTTCGGTCGCTGGGTGTGACGTGGCGCATAGTGTTTAACTCCTTACAGGCTATGCAAGCTGAATGGAAAGTAGCTGCTCCTGCAGTACAGGCACTGTTAGGGACTTCCTCCTCTTTGGGTTCCCTGTTTGACAATCCAGTGCGTGGCCTGATACACCCAGTGTGTTCCACTGCTGCTGAGGTGAAGGACTCGGTGGAGGGAAAAAAGGAAAACAGCTTGAAAATAGAGGAATTGCCTGTAGAGAGCTCAATTAATCAATCAGAGCCTCTTAAAGGGATGGAGAGTACAACTCCCCCGGCTCCAGATGATCTCCAAGAAATGCCCACAGATGACTCCGATTCTGCAGGAACGGAGGAAGAAATACGGGAACTTACTAACCAATTGCAAAAGCTTGAAACAGCATGGTGGTTGTACGGTAGCCCAGTCGCCACTAAGTTTGTGTAAAATGCCACTGTCAGAGGCTTCAGGTATACCATCTGCACCTCCCTCCTATGGAACTTCGTCTGTGTCGGTTTCTTCGTGATGGACAGGAGTAATTAGGGATGCTATACTGGAAGGACAATGGGAAGTGGCCTCTCAAGTTGCCTGCCCAGTAATTTATGCTCAGGATGAGGGTAAATGGGAGCCTCATGACTGGAAATAATTGCAACAAGCTAGAAAAACTGTCACTGACTGTGGGTTAAAGCTGAGGCTTCTAAACAAATTATTCAATGGATATTTACGGCTGATGTGAACACACCGACAGACATTCGTAATTTGGGTCAGTTGCTTCTCACACTGTCCGAGAATCTCCTTCTCTTACAGGAGTGGGCAGATCATGCCACTAGGGAGGCAGCCTTTTGGACACTTTGTGGACAGAATGTGGATTGCTATCCAAGACAAAGAATTCCCTGAAGAAACTAAGCAGCAGTTGTTTCGTGTTACGGTCCACGATAACTCCAATCCAAGTACTAGGTCCATTCTAGCCACGCTCCCTTAAGGCTCATCTGTGGAAATGATGCTTCAAAGAGCGGCGCGAACGGATCAAGGGCAACAGATAACTCAGATTGCCGCCACCGTACAGGCAGCATTTAATTTAAACGGAGGAGCAACAGCCAGATCACATAAGTCAAGAAGCCTTCGTTGCTATTGTTGCGGAGCAACTGGACATGTTCACCAAGATTGCAAGAAGAGTGTTTGGTGTGACAATTGTCAAGAAGCTACCATGCATCTCAGGCTTGTCGTAAATCGGGAAACGGCCAGTGCAGCGTGAAGCAACGGCGCACCAAGACACAATGCCGAGCAGCAATCCAGCATTCCAGGTTACCTCGATGAGCATAAACCAGCAACCCGAGGGAGCCTCGGAGTGGATGTGGCAACAGCAGTAGACATCCATTTGCAAGACAACAATGTGCAAAAAATTAAACTACAAGCGAAGGGACCTTTGTCGTCTCAAAAACGTGTACATGCAATTTTGATGGGGCGTTCTTCACTGGGAGCCTCAGGGGTGGTATTGATTCCAGGAGTGATTGATGCTGATTATGAGGGAGATATCTATGCCGTGTTGTTTACTGTTACCCCTCCTATATTCATTCCAGCAGGAACCTGTATTGTGCAACTCATAGCTGTGCCTGCAGGAGCTCCATTAACCATGGGGCTAGAACGAACAGGAGGCTTTGGTTCTACCGAAAAATTGGTGTGCCTGACTACTCAGCTGGCAGGACAGCCGCTGGTAACGGTAATGTTGTGGCAAGGTTCAAGTAGCATCACAGTAGCTGCCTTACTGGACACAGGAGCTGATATTTCTATTGTCTCTTCAGCGAATTGGCCTTCACAGTGGCCTTTAGAACCAGTGAGCAATATTGCAGGGGTGGGTGGTACGACCACTACCTCATGGTCACGTTTTCCAGTGATTGTACAAATTACAAAGGAGAGTCCAGTTACTGTGCTGCTACATGTAACTCGTCTGCCTAGCAACTTGCAGATGCTGCTAGGGAGAGATGTGCTTGGACAGATGGGAGTGCGTTTAACAAATCAGGGTTTTTAACTCCGGCCACTGTGGCGCCGCCACCAATAGCACTTACATGGCTTTCTAATATCCCCGTATGGGTGGAACAGTGGCCGCTAAATCAAGAGCGCCTGACTATTGCAAAACAATTGGTAAAGGAACAATTGGGTGCAGGACATATTCATCCCTCAACCAGCACATGGAATACGCCAATATTTGTTATTCCAAAAATGTCTGGGAAGTGGAGGTTGTTACATGATCTGCGTAAAATCAATGAACAAATGGAATCGATGGGGGCACTCCAGCCTGGCCTGCCATCACCCGCAATGCTGTCAATAGGATGGCATATTCGTATAATTGACTTAAAAGATTGCTTTTTTACGATTCCTCTTGCTGAACAAGGCTGTAAAAGGCTCGCTTTCTCTGTACCATCTATTAATAAGGCTGAACCTGCTGATAGGTATGCTGATAGCTAATCCTCAGCAAAAGACCTCCTCAACCCAAGCCAACAGGCAACTACAGACCTACCAGTCCTCACCCCTATGTGAGTCACAGCCACAAAGGTGCCGAGCCATGAGTCTTCAAATACTGCCGCACTTCCTTCGGCATGCCCTTTGCAGCCTCACTCCAGGTTAGCATCTCTGCATGCTCCCTCTCCCAGAACTTAATCGCCATCCTAGTAGCACGTGGAGGCAAACACACAGAGTACGCAGTCCTCCGCAGGCTGCGTGTGCCCGTGGTCGGCCTCCCCCTGGTGCCTCTCGTGCCTCCCCCAGGGCCCTCCGTCTGCCCATGGCCGGACCCCCCCTGCGGCCCCTCGTGCGACCCTCAGGGTCCTCTGTGCGCCCCTGGCCGGGCTCCTCCTGTGGCCTCTTGTGCGAACAGCAGGGCCCTCCATGTACCCTTGGGAAAACTCCCCCTGTGGCCTCTCTTGTGGCTGCCAAAGCCCTCTGTTCGCCCGCGGCCCCGCTCCTCCTGCCGCCACTTGTGCCTCCCCCAGGACCCTCTGTGCACCCGTGGCTAGGTTCCCCCTGCGGCCTCTCGTGAGACCCCCAGGGCTCTCCGTGCACTTGTGCCTGGGCTCTTTCTACGGTCCTTCGTGCGGTCCTCAGTGCCCTCCATACGCTTGTGGCCGGGCTCTTCCTGCGGCCTCTTGTGTGACTCCCAGGACCCTCTGTGCGCCCGTGTATGCTTTCTCCCTTTCCTAACGCCATCCATTCACTTGCCCTAAGGTCCAGTAGTACGTTAAGAAAAAGCCTTCCACCACCAACCCTGTTTGTGACCCGAACAAGGAATGAAGTGAGAGAGGAGCTTTGGCACAGCCCTGTTCTTCCTTTGGCATGCCCTTTGCAGAACCCCTCCAAGGAGGAACGTAAGCTTCTTATCTGTCCCCATGCTAGCCCTCAGCAAAACAACTCCTCAACCCTAGTCAACAAGGAACTACAGACCTACCAGTCCTCACCCCTATGTGAGCCAAAGCCATAAAGTGGCCCAGCACCACTCTCACACTTCCTGCCAACAGGCAGCTATAGTCCTACTGTTAAGCACCCCTATATGTGCCACAACCACAAAGGTGCCCAGCCATGAGTCCTCAAACACTCCTACTCTTCCTTCAGCATGCCCTTTCCAACCTCACTCCAAGTTAGCATCTCCGCATCCACCCTCTCCCAGAGCTTAATCGTCATACTAGTAGCACGTGGAGGCAAACAAAGAGAGTACACAACCCATTTCTGCTCCCAACCCAAAGGTTATCACACAATGAGTCTTGGCACAGCCTTGCACTTCCCTTTACATGCTCATTGCAGCCTCACCCAACTGGGGCTCTACGCTTTCTCCCTTTCCTAGCTCCAATTATTCACTTTCTCTAAGGTCTAGGCACTTGTTAAGAAAAAGTCTCTCACCACCAACACTCCTTGTGATCTACCAACAAGGAATGAAGTTAGAGAGGAGCTTTGGCACAGCCCCGTACTTCCTTTGGCATTTGCTTTGCAGTGTCCCTCCAAGGAGGACCATAAGCTTCTTTGTCCCCATGCTAGCCCTCAACAAAACACCTCCTCATCCCTAGCCAACAGGCAACTACAGACTTACCAGCACCACTGGTAGGTGCTGCCACTATGGCACCACCTTTGCACCACAAGGTTGCCCAACCATGAGTCTTCACAGACTCCCACACGTCCTTTGGCATGCCCTATGCAGTCTCTCCAAGTAAGCAACAAGAAATGAAGTGAGAGAGCAGCTCTGGCACAGCCCCGCACTTCCTTTGGCATGTCCTTTGTAGCGGTCTCCCTAGTGGGACCCTGTGCTTCCTCACTGTCTCAAAGTTAATCCTCAGCAAAACACCTTCTAAACCCTAGCCAACGGGCAAGTACAGGCATACCAGTCCTCACCCCTATATGAGTCACAGCCACAAAGGTGCCCAGCCATGAGTCTGCACACACTCCCACACTTTCTTCGGCACATGCCCATGGCAGCCTCACTCCAAGTAAGCATCTCTGCATCCACCCCCTCCGAGAGCTTAATCGCCATCCTAGTAGCACGTGGAGGCAAACACACAGAGTACGCAACCCATTTCTGCTCCCAACCCAAAGGTTATCACACAATGAGTCTTGGCACAGCCTTACACTTCGCTTGGCCAGCCCTTTAGAGCTTCACCCCACGTGGGGCTCTACGCTTCCTCCCTTTCCTAACTCCAACCATTCACTTACTATAAGGTCTAGCACTATGTTAAGAAAAAGCCTCTCACCACCAACTCTCCTTGTGATCTCTCAACAAGGAATGAAGTGAGAGAGGAGCTTTGGCACAGACCCGCACTTCCTTTGGCATGTGCTTTGCAGAGCCCTCCCCAGTGGGACCTTGCGCTTCTTCCCTGTCCCCAAGCTAATCCTCAGCAAAACACCTCCTCAACCCTAGCCAGTGGGCAGCTATAGTCCTGCCGCTAAACACCCCCCATATGAACCACAGCCACAAAAGTGCCCAGCCATGGGTCTCCACACACTTCCTTCAGCACATGCCCTTTCCAGCCTCACTCCAAGTAAGTATCTCCTCATCCTTCCTCTCCAAGATCTTAATAACCATCCTTGAGGCACGTGGAGGCAAACACACAGAGTATGCAGCCCATTTCTGCTCCAACCCAAAGGTTATGACACAATGAGTCTTGGCACAGCCTTGCACTTCCCTTTACATGCTCTTTGCAGCTTCACTCCAACTGGGTCTCTATGCTTCCTCCCTTTCCGAACGCCAGCCATTCGCATACCCTAAGGTCTAGCATTACGTTAAGAAGAAGCCTACCACCATCAACCCTTTTTGTGACCTGCCCCCAAAAAGGAACAAAGTGAGAGAGGAGCTTAGCCACAGCCCCGTACTTCCTTTGACATGTCCTTTGTAGTGCTTCTCCAAGGAGGACCATAAGCTTCTTCCCTGTCCCCATGCTAGCCCTCAGCAAAACACCCCCTCAACCCTAACCAACAGGCAAATACGGACCTACCAGTCCTAACTCCTATGTGAGCCATAGACACAAAGTTGCCCAGCACCACTCCCACACTTCCTTTGGCATGCCCTTTGCAGCCTCACTCCAAGTAAGCATCTCTGCATCCGCCCCCTCCGAGAGCTTAATCGCCATCCTAGTGGCACGTGGAGGCAAACAAAGAGAGCACGCAGCCCTTTTCTGGTCACCAGCACCACTGGCATGTACTGCCACTTTGGTATACCCTTTGCACCACAATGTTACCCAGCAACGAGGCTTCACAGAATCCCATATTTCCTTTGGCATGTTCTATGCAGCCTCTCCAAGTAAGTAACAAGGAATGAAGTGAGAGAGAAGCTTTGGCACAGCCTCGCACTTCCTTTGGCATGCTCTTTGTAGCGGCCTCCCCACAGACACCCTATGCTTCTTCTGTGACCCCCAAGCTAATCCTCAGCAAAAGACCTCTTCAACCCAAGCAAAGGGGCAACTACAGACCTACCACCTCTGTATGAGCCACAGCCACAAAGGTGCCCAGCCATGAGTCTTCACACACTCCTGCACTTCCTTTCGCATGCCCTTTGCAGCCTCACTCCAGGTTAGCATCTCTGCATGCTCCCTCTCCCAGAATTTAGTAGCACGTCATCCTAGTGCTACATCCTGTTAGCACATCAAGGCAAACACACAGAGTACGCAGTCCTCCGCAGGCTCTGTGCACCCGTGCTCAGTGTGCACCCGTGCTCAGACTCGCCATGCAGCCTCTCGTGCGGCTCTGAGGGCCCTCCGTGTGCCCATGGCCGGGATCCCCCTGTGGCCTCTCGTACGACCCCCAGGGTCCTCTGTGCGCCCGTGGCCGGGTTCCCCCTGCGGCCTCTCGTGCTGCCCCGAGAGCCCTCTGTGTGCCCGTGGCCCGACTCCCCCTGCGAGCTCTCATGCGTCCAACATGGCCCTCTGTGCGCCCATGACCGGGCCCCCACTGCAGGCTTTCATGCAGCCCCCAGAGCTCTCTGTGCGCCCGTGGCCCGGATCCCCCTGCGGCCTCTCGTGTGGCCCCCATGGCCCCCAGTCCGCCCGGGTCCCGGGTGGCCCTCTGAGCCCTTCATGCGCCTGTGGTCCACTTCCCCCTGCGGGCTCTCGTGCAGGCCCCAGAACCCTCCGTGCGCCCGTGTCCGGGCTCCCCCTGTGGAATCTCGTTCGGCCCCCAGGGCCCTCTCTGCACCCGTGGCCCGTTTCCCCCTGTGGGCTTTAGTGCCGCCCCCAGGGCCCTCCATGCGCCCGTGGCCCGCTTCCGACTGCAGCTTCTCGAGCAGCCCCCAGAGCCCTCCATGCGCCCGTGGACCGGTTCCCCTGCGGGATCTCGTGCGGCCCCCAGGCCCCTCAATGCGCCCGTTCACCAGCTGCCCCTGCGGGCTCTCGTGTGGCCACCAATGACCTCCGTGTGCCCGTGGCCAGTCTCCCGCTGCGGCCTCCTGTACGGCCCCAAGGGCCCTCTGTGCAACCCCTGGCCGGGCTCCCACTGCGGCCTCTCATGTGCCCCCCAGGGCTCTCCGTGCGCCCGTGGCTGGGTTCCCCCTGTAGGGTCTCATGCGGCCCCCAGGGCCCTCCATGCACCCATGGCCAGGTTACCCCAGCGGGCTCTTGTGCAGCCCCCAGGGCCCTCCGTGCGCCTGTGGCTGGCCTCGCCCTGAGGACTCTCGTGCAGCCACCAGGGCCCTGCATGTGCCAGTGGCCGGGCTCCACCTGCGGCTTTCCTTGCGGCCCCCATGGCCCCCAGTCCGCCCGTGGTCCGCTTCCCATGACGGGCTCTCGTGGGACCCTCAGAGCCCTCCGTGCAACCATGGTCCGTTTCTCCCTGTGGGTTCTCGTGCGGTCCTTAGGGCCCTCCATGCGCCTGTGGACAGGTGCCCCTGGCGGCCTCTCGTGCGGCCCCCAGGGCCATCTGTGCACCCATGCCCGGGTTCCCCCTGCGAGCTCTCATGCGACTCCAGGGCCCTCCGTGTGACTGTGGCCGGTCTCCCACTGCGGGACCTCGTGCGTTCCCCAGGGTCCTCTACCCGCCTGTGGCCCGGTTCACCCTGCGGGATCTCGTGCAGCCCTGATGCCCCTCAGTGCGCCCCCGATGCCCCTCAGTGCGCCCGTGGCCCTGCTCCCCCTGGAGGACCTTGTGCGTCCCCCAGGGCTCTCCGTGCGGCCGTGGCCCGGTTCCCCCTGTGGGATCTCGTACTATCCCGATTCCCCTCTGTGTGCCCATGACCAGGCCCCCCTCTGTGGCCTCTCATGCAGCCCCCAGGGCCATCTGTGCACGCGTGGCCTGCTTCTGACTGCGTCTTCTCGAGTGGCCCCCAGGGCCCTCCGTGCGTCTGTGGCCCACTTCCCCTGTGGGCTCTCGTGCGGTCCCCACGGGCCTCAGTGCACCTGTGGTCTGCCTCCCCCTGCGGGCTCTTGTGCGGCCCTCAGGCCCCTCAAAGCGCCCGTGACTGGGCCCCCACTGCAGGCTTTCATGCAGCCCCCAGAGCTCTCTGTACGCCCGTGACCCAGATCCCCCTGTGGCCTCTCGTGCGGCTCCCATGGCCCCCAGTCCGCCCATGGTCTGCTTCCCCGTGCGGGCTCTTGGGTGACCCTCAGAGCCCTTCATGCATCCGTGGTTCACTTCCCCCTGCGAACTCTCATGCAGCCCCCAGGGCCCTCCATGCACCTGTGGTCAGGCTGCCCCGGTGGCCTCTCGGGCAGTCCCCATGATCTTACGTGCGTCCGTGGCCACTTCCCTTTGTGGGCTTTCATACGGCCACCAGGGTCCTCCGTGCGTCCGTGGCCAAGTTCCCCCTGAGACCTCTCGAGCGGCACCCAGGGCCCTCTGTGCGCCTGTGCCCAGACTCCCCCTGTGGCCTCTCGTGCGGCCACCACGGCCATCCGTGTGCCCATGACTGGGCCACCACTGCGGGCTCTCATGCAGCCCCCAGAGCTCTCTGTGCTCCCGTGGCCCGGTTCACCCTGTGGCCTCTCGTGTGGCCCCCATGGCCCCCAGTCCGCCCGTGGTCCGCTTCCCAAGACAGGCTCTCGTGGGGCCCTCAGAGTCCTCCGTGCGACCGTGGTCTGCTTCCCCCTGCGGACTGTCATGCGGTCCTTAGGGCCCTCCACGCGCCTGTGGTCAGGCGCCCCCGGCAGACTCTCCTGCGGTCCCCAGGGCCATCTGTGCGCCCATGCCCCGCTTTACCATCCAGTCTCTCATACGGCCACCAGGGTCCTCTACCCGCCCGTGGCCGGGCTCCCCCTGCGGGCTCTCGTGCAACCCAAGGACCCTCTATGCGATCGTGGCCGGCCTCCCGCTGCGGGACCTCGTGCGTCCCCCAGTGCCAGTGCCCTCTGTGCGCTCGTGGACCAGTTCCCCTGCGGGATCTCGTGCAGCCCCCAGGGCCCTCCGGGCGGCCATGGCCCCACTCCCCCTCCGGCCTCTTGTGCTGCCCCGATGCTCCTCTGTGCACCTGTGACCGGGTTCCCCCTGTGGGCTCTCGTGCGGTGCCCAGGGCCCTCCATGCACCTGTGGTCAGACTCCCCTTACAGCCTCTTGTGTGGTCCGCAGGGCCCTCCGTGCGCCCATGGTCCATTTCCCCATGCGGTCTCTCGTGCGGCCCCCAGTGCCCTCCGTGCACCCGTGGCCCGGTTTCCCCTGCAGGATCTCGTGTGGCCCCCAGGACCCTCCATGCACCCATGGCCGGGCTCCCTCTGCGGCCTCTCGTGCGGCTGCCAGGGCCCTCCGTGCACCCACGGCCCGCTTCCCCATGCAAGCTCTCATGCGGACCCCAGGGCCCTCTGTGCGCCCATGGTCCGGCTCCCCCTGCGGGATCTTGTGCGGCCCCCAGGGCCCTCAATGCTCCCATGCTCCAGTTCCCCTTACGGCTTCTCGTGCGGCCCCTGGGCCCTCCATGTGCCCGTGGCCGTCTCCCCCTGCGGCCTCTCGCGCAGCCCCCAGGGCCCTCTGTGTTTCCGTGGCCAGGCTCCACCTGCGGCCTCTCGTGCGGTGCCCAGGGCCCTCCGTGCACCTGTGGCACGGCTTCGCCTGCGGGTTCTCATGCCGCCGCCAGGGTTCCCAGTCCGCCCGTGGTTCACTTCCCACTATGGGATCTCGTGTGGCCCTCAGAGCCCTCCATGCACCCGTGGTCAGGCGCTCCCGGTGGCCTCTCGTGCGGCCCCCAGGGCCTCTTGTGCACTCGTGCCTCGCTTCCCCATGTGGGCTCTCATATGGCCCTCAGGGCCCTCTGTGTGCAAGTGGCCAGGCTCCCCCTGCGGCCTCTCGTATGACCTCCAGGGCCCTCTGTGCGTCCGTGCCTGGGTTCCCCCTGAGGGATCTCATGCGGTGCCCAGGGCCCTCCGTGCGACCGTGGCCGGCCTCCCCCTGCGGGACCTCATTCATCCCCCAGGGTCCTCTGTGCACGCATGGCCCGGTTCCCCCTGCGGGATCTCGTGCGGCCCCCAGGGCCCTCTGTGTACCCATGGTTGGGCTCCCCCTGCGATCTGTCGTGCGGCCCCAAGGGCCCTCCATGCGCCCGTGGCCGGGCTTCCCCTGAGGCCTCTCGTGCGACCCCCAGGGCCCTCCATGCATATGTAGTCAGGCGCCCCCCGCAACCTCTTGTGCGGCCCCTATGGCCTTCCGTGTGCCCGTGTCCCGCTTCCTCATGCAGGCAATTTTATGGCCACCAGGACCCTCTGTGCACCCATGGCCAGGCGCCCCCTGTGGCCTATCGTAAGGGCCCAAGGATCCTCCATGCACCCGTGGCCAGCCTCACCCTGCGGGCTCTCATGCAGCCCCCAGGGCCTCTCGTACATCCGTGACAGGGCTCCCACTGCAGTCTCTTGTGCGGCCACCAGGGCCCTCTGTGTGCCCATGACCGGGCCCTCACTGCGGGCTCTCATGCAAGCCCCAGAGCTCTCTGTGCGCCCGTGGCCCGGTTCCCCCTCCGACCTCTTGTGCAGCCTCCAGGGCCCTCTGTGCGCCTGTGGTCCACTTCCCCCTACGAGCTTTCATACAGCCCTCTGAGCCATCCATGAGCCCGTGGTCCGCTTCGCCCCGTGGGCTCGCATACAGCCCTCAGAGCCATCTGTGCCCCCGTGGTCTGGCTCCTCCTGTGGGCTCTTGTGCGGCCCCCAGGGCCCTCCGTGCGTCCGTGCAGGGGGTGGGGGCCCTGGGGGCCACACGAGAGGCCGCAGGGGGAGCCCCACCATGGCCACATGTTTGGTCCTGGGGGTTGCACAAGAGTGCGCATGGCAAGCCCGGTCAGGAGCACGTGGTTGGACATGGGGGCCGCACAAGTCATTGCAGGGCAAAGTTGGCCACAGGCGCACCGAGAGCACTTTGGACCGCACAAGAGGCCGCAGGGCAAGCCCAGCCACGGGCTAAAAGAAGACCCTGGGGGCTGGATGAGAGGCCGTAAGGCAAGCCCGGCCATGGGCGCACAGAGGGCCCTGCGGGTCACAGAAGAGTCTGCAGGGCAAGGCTGGCCACGAATGAAAGCAGGGCTCTGGAGGCCACACAAGAGGCCACAGGGTTCCCTGGACACAGGTGCACGGAAGACCTGGGGGGCACAAGATAGGCAGCAGGGCAAGCCTGGCCAAGGGTGCATGGAGGGCCCTGGGGGCCGCAGGAGAGGCCGCAGGGGTAACCTGGTCACAGGCACACGGAGGGCCCTTGGGGCCGCACGACAGATCGCAGGAGGAGCCCAGCGACGGGTACACAGAGGGCCCTGGGGGCTGCACGAGAGACTGAAGGGGGAGCCAGGCCACGGGCACACGGAGGCCTCTGGGAACTGCACAACAGGTTGCAGCGCCCCTCCTCCACGGGCGCATGGAAGGTCCTGGGGGCTGAACGAGAGGCCACATGGCAATGCCAGCCACGGGCGCACGGAGGGCCCTGTGGGCTGCACGAGAGGCCACAGGGAGAGCCGGGCCACTGGCGCATGGAGAGCCCTGGGGGCCGCATGAGAGGCCACAGTGGGAGCCCGACCACAGGTACATGGAGGGCCCTGAGGGCTGCACGAGAGGCCATAGTGCAAGCCCAGCCACGAGTGCACGGAGGGCCCTGGGAGCCGCACGAGAGGCCGCAAGGCAAGCCCGGCCACGGGCGAAAGGAGAGCCCGGAGGGCTGCATGAGAGGCCGCAGGGCAAGCCTGGCCACAGGCGCACCGAGGTCCCTGGGTGTCACATGAGTGTCAGCAGGGCAAGCCCGACCATGGGCACATGGAGTGCCCTGGGAACTGCACGA
>PTEX01000626.1:27433-38778 GCA_003342815.1 Eudromia elegans | reverse complement strand
GCACCGGAAGCCCAACCTGCCCCCAGGACCCCAGCCTGGCACCCCTCCGGCTCCATGGATCCCGCTCCGGCAGCACAGCCAGGCACCGGGAGCCCAGCAGAGCCGCGGGATCTTTTAGATACCGGAGCCAGAAAATCCCATGGGAGCCCCAGGACTCCAGGGCTCCCGCGCCGGGATTCCCTCCCTTAACCCCCGTCCTTCCYGGGCCAGTGCCCGGCTCCGTCTGGAGGGCAGGAGCTGCCCGGGATGCTCCGTGCGGCGGCTGCTCCCACRCGGCCAGAGGCAGATCCCACCCTGGATCCCATCCCCTGTTCCCGGTCACCCCCCAGGCACCACGCGGGGACACTCCCGGCTCCCGGACCTGCTCCTCTTTATTGTCCTTTATTGACCCCCTGCCGCCCGCAGGGACCTTGGAGCCGCACGTGGCACCCGCGGGATGGGCACCCACATGGAGAATCCCAGCAGGAAGCTCCGCTGCTCCAAGCGGCTCCATCCCGACCCATCCCACCTCTCCGGGGCAGCCGGAGCTGCACGGGCRAGAGCAGAGACCGGCCCCGTCCTCTCCCTGTCCTGCGGCCCATAGATCCCAACCGCCTCCGACTTTTCCCACTGCTCATGCCGGACTCTCCCTGGGCAGGAACAGGCTGGAAGCTGTAGACTCCTCCAGGCGTTTCGGAGCCGGCTGCTCCGGGAAGCGTTCCGGGCTCTCCCATCAGCGGGCCAGGGCTGCCCCACAAGCCCCTCATCCTGTCTCAGCGCACGGAGGCCGGATCCAGGCTCCCGTTGGCGGCCGCTCCGCGGGGCTGGCCGGGGACGGCCGCTTCCTCCTGCCTCCGGTCATCCCTGGGGACGAGGCGGCCGCCGGGCAGCACCAGGGGACTCTGTGGAGGGAGAGGAGGAGGTGACGGAGGAGCCGCCGGGGCCGCGCGGGCCGGGATGCAGCCACGGCCGCCCTGTCGCTCCCTAACGAATTGGCGGCTCCATTGGGATTGGGAGCGCCAACAGACCGGGAGCGGCCCTTGCTCTGGGCTCCTGCTTGAAGCCGGCGGCTACGGCAAAACCACGGGCCTTCATCCAGGGCCGGGACCTCGAGCGGGGCCGGGGACGTYGCCAAAGCGGGACCGGAGCCCGTGGCACTTCCTGGGCGAGTCACAGGCTCCGGGTGGGAAAAGGGCCCTGGGCAGGGAACGCAGTGGAACAAAGGCTTGAAGAGCGGGAGCAAGGAGAGGGTCTGGTTGYGTGGGAGAAAAGTGGCTGCCCAGAGCAGGTCAAGATCCCCATCCCCATCCGAGACATCCMAATGCTTCCCAGGCGGCTCCCGCTGCCCATCCCACCCACATGGAGCCACCCATGCAGCAAAGGCGGCTGCGGGACCGCAGGACGAGCTCTGCTTCCCGTTCCCRGCGCGTTCCTAATGGCATCCAGACCCAGGGCCGGGCCTGACCGGGAGCAGCTCATCCCACGGTGCCCCAGGGAGCTCCGGAGGCCAAGGGCTGCCCRGAGAAGCGGCTGCGTTTCCCATCGGGAAGCTCCCGTCTCCCGGCCGTACCTGCGCGGGGAGCTCGGCCGGAGGCTCCGCGGCCGGCGGGAAGACGTGGCCGGACAAGCTCCCTCTGTCCGGCGGCACCGCATGCGGAAGGATCCCAGCCGGRGCCAGCTCCTCGAGCGCCAGGATGTCGATGGGGGCCTCGGCCACGTCCCTCATGGACTGCTCGAGGGCCATGGAGGGGTCGAAGAGCAGCGGGGACGGGGGACACTGCAGCCCATCGCCCACCACGTCCAGATCCTGCGGGAGAAAGCAGCGGGAGCGGCCCGTGAGCAGGAGCGCTCCCCGGGAGCCGCAGCCCGGCTCCCGCCCAGCTGCTGCCTCGCTGCAGCTCCGGCTGGGAAAACAGCCCTGGATTCGCTCAAACTGCTCCCGACACCCAGCCCAGGGCGGGAGACCCCCTCAAAGGGGGTGGGATAGGGGGCTGCAGTCTTGGTTTTTACTTCTGACCCCCAAAAAATCCTCACGYAAATCCCATTTTTATGGAAAAACAGTGCCCAGTAAAGCCAGGGGAAGCGTCCGTGATCCCCGGATCCGGGCGCTGGATCCCGGCCTCGCTCCGCCGCGGCTCCGTGGCCGGGCCCGGCTCCCCGCAGGCAGCCCCAAAGGGGCTCCCGAGGCACCAGGTTAGAGCAGCATCCGCTGCCCCTCTCCCTGCTCCAGGCTCTAGGAAAACCCTCCTCCTCCGGCACGTTCKAGGCCGCGCGATGGGCCGCTGACGGAAGCGCTCAGGAATCTTGGCGACATCCAAACCTTCAAGCCAGTGACGTCTCATTCCGAGCAGTAGCTCCGAACGAGCCCAGGAGTTTTGTTTCAATCTCAGGGGATTTTAAGCACGTAGGCTTAACATCCATGCAGGATATCAGAATAATCTGGGGATTAAAATCCTCGTGTATTCTTCATGGGAGAGAAGGGGGGGTGGAAAAAAATCCGCTTTTTACAAAGCCTTAAATGCGGATTTAAAGCAGAGCGGAGCCCTTCCAAAGGAGCAGCCGCCCATCATGTCCAAAACACTACAAAAACAAGCATTTCCCAAACCCTGCACATTCCTGCACAGTTTTCCAGAGATGAATCTTCCCAAGCCAACAGGAACAAAAATAGTTCCTGGCAGGAGCAAAGTGATGAGCAACATCCACGTTCCAGCCTCCCCTTACCRGGCTGTGCGTGGCGAGGCTGCAGGAGCGGATTATTTGAGACAAGAACTCGTAGTTTTGGTGCCGCTCACCCCGAGCACCCACGCACGTGCTCTGCCCCCGAGGCAGCAGCTTTGCCCCGTGCCCGCCGTGTCACYGGGGCCGCCGTCCCGGCCGCTCCGCAGCGGGACACGGAAGGGAAGCGGCAGCCCTTGCAGGAAGGTTTTGGGCACCGAACCCGGCTTGCACGGCAGGACGGGCGACACCAGGCGCCCGGCTGCTCCGACTTACGTCGCTGAACTCCAGGGGCAAGTTTTCCGTGGGCTGGAGCTCAGCGGCGCTCAAGTAGAGATCCGTGGGGGCAGCTTCCAGCTCCTCCGGAACAGAGAGGACCTGCTCGGGTACGTACATCTGGGGGGGCAAGCGGAGGTGCAGCGGGCAGCACGGATCCTCCGAGAGGCTTACGGGCACGGGCTTGTTGCACGGCGCCTCCTCTGATCCTTGACACGGCTTAAAGAGGGTCTGGTTAGTGTCTTGGCAGATGTCTGGAAAAGCTACGGTCAAGGGAACTCGCACGGAAGGGCAAGGTATCCAAGAACACCCCTGCAGAGGTGCCCACGCTCCCCACCCGCCCCACCGTTCATCAGGGCACTGAAACACACAGTTCTCCTCCACGGCGAGCAGTCCAGGCTCCGGAGCACCCTAATTACCTTCGTTACGTGATGGAAAACGGGGACCCTGCCGACGGCCTCGCCGCGGGGGCCGGGTGCTGCCAGAGCACTCGAGGCCCTCACGGGGAAGGTATTACAAACACCCAGACTTACTTTTTTTCCACTTAAAAGGCATCTGCRCAAGCCTCGACAGCCACCGTGCAGCAGATGCCAGCAGGCCCAATGCTCTTCCCAGAGCCAGGAATTCAGTTCCGGCATTTYGATCTTTCCAGTACATTTTCTCTCCCTGTGGAAAACCTATTCCTGCCAGAGGTGTAAATGGGATTTCCTGCCTTTACTCACAAAAGGGAAACGCTGCTCGGATTGTAGCTCACTTCCAGGGCAACGCACCAGCAGCGACGAGTCCCACAGTTTTCCAGCAAAAGGGAACCGGAACCTCGCCAACGGACAGACTGCCCTGCTGCAGAAGGCGGCGGCACGGTCGACGTAGCCAATAAAAACGTGCTCTATCATAAACTCTATACTTGTTATTGCAAAGAAAACCCGAGTTTATTCCTTGGGCCGTTCGCTCGTGACGGGAATTCCACCCACGTGACGGTGCCGGAGCCGGTTCCAAGCGCGGAGCAAGTCCTGCAAGTCAGCGAGCTCCGTATCGAACCCACCAAAATAACCGGCCCCGCTGACGCTCCTGGCATTTGCCAAGCTCGTTTTACAGCTTCCTTTTCGCACAGAGAATAAGAATAAACCCCAACCTCTCAAACCCACAGAAAAGGCACGGACGCCAAGCTTAACCCAGTTCCTTAAGCCGAGCGGATTTTGAATTTACCACTGGATTCTAACCTCCATGCACAGAGGCAACTCGGAGGGCACCAACAGGATTCCCGGCGGGGCTCGGGGGAGCCCCTAATCCGCACGAGAAGCAATAATGCCGAGGAGCCAAATCTACCGAGGGCAGATGTGGGCAGAAGCATCTCCGTATGAACAGCAGGGCGGGAGCTGGATTTTAGCCTCTCCGAAGGCCTCCGGATCAAGCACTTGCTTTATTAGGAGCCAAACCGCGTGAATTGCCAAGCTGACACAACGGCAAGCTCCACCTGGAGCCCACCAAGCCAGCTGGGTTCGGTCCCTTTAATGCATTGTCACAAACAATAATGCATTGTCACAAACAATCAGGCTTCTGAAGAGCAAACAAAGCCCAAGAGCCTCCCGACACCGCGCCGAGCGGAGCGGGCTGCAGATGTTATCGGCTCAGCGGGACTAACCAAAGGAAAACCTTGTTTGTGTCAGTAAAAGCCAGCTGACAACACGCGAGCGCGAGGAAACATTTTTTCCCCTCCTTTTCCCCATTTTTCCCCTCCTTTTCCCCGTTTTTCCCCTCCTTTCTCGGTCTGCACTTCTCAAAGTCGGCCAGCTGCAAAGAGCAACTTGCTCAAGCCGTTCCGAAGGGATTTTATCCCGTCTTTATTTTAAAATACACGCTCGCTGCAGAGAAACAATGGCAGCTTCCTGCTCCCCGGGCTGCTCCCTGCGCGCAGCCGGAGTCGAGCCTGCCAACTTCAACTGGAAAACAATCCCTATCCAAGCTCAGCATCCCACGGGCTGCCARCTCCTGGTGGGACGGGGCGCTGCGGCTGATCCGGCCTCGCACCCGCAACAGCTCTTAACTCGAGGCGAGACCCGATCCAAACCTGTTATCGGACACACACGCCCAATCCCACTTGGGAATTGCGCCTGGGACACGGGTACAATTTGGTGGATCCCGTGTGGATCCGKTGAGCTGCAGAGAGATGAAATTCAGAGCTGGCTGTTGCTAAACCAAGGTTGTATCCGGGAGCGGAACAGCCTGAAGCTGTTTGGAGCTGCACGGGAGAGCCAGGCTGGCCTTGAGCAGGGTGGGATCTCAAACGACCAGCCCCTTTTGGGGAGCCCAAAGGAGCAAGAGAGTCCAGGCTGGAAGGGACTCCTTCCTTGAGGTCCTCCTGGATCCACTGTGTGAGCAGTGCCTCAACAAGGACACAGCCCTTGCTGCTCAGGCCCTGCTCTGCATGGCTGCTGGCACCATCGCCAAGCCTTTAAAAGCAGGAATTCATAAACCAAGACTGAACCGGCTTCTACCCTCCTTTAAACCAGCCGGAAATTTGCTTGCAAACCTCTCAGGCTGGATGAGGTTCYCTTGTTGCTTCCAAGTGAGCTGGGCCATTCCCTTCTGATGCTCCGGACTGGCCAACACGCCCCAGGAACACATTCCTCTGGGCTCCTGCTTGAAACCAGCGGCTACGGCAAACCGATGGCCTTGATTCAGGGCCAGGACTAGGAGGAGGAGGAGGATCGGGCGCGTTTCCCACCGCTCGCTGCCCAAGGAGCGGCCGAGACAGCAAAGGAAGGATACGGGTAAGGCAGTGCCTGGTCATGGGCAGAGACTGGTTGGAGCATCGAATGTCATCGACGAAGGCCAAGCACCGCTGGCTGGAGCGGGTGGTGTGTGCCTGCAAACACGCAGAAAAGAGGAGCTCAGAGCCGGTCTGGGGAAAATCCGGTGCTTTTCCAGAGAACTCCCCTCTGCAACACGCCGAGATGAAATCCCCGGTCTCACTCCTCGTGTCCTCTTCATTCAGGCTTTAGACAGACCGAGATATCAAGACAAGCCTCAATTTCAATACAATGAACGTTATCACCTCAGGGGCTTGCCTCAAAGAATGCCTCTGCCCAGATTTATCTTCTCACTTTAAGAAGCCAGCTAAGGGAAGGCTTTAAATTTAAAAACGGCGATAAAAGAAATCGCTGCGCCCCCGCGATTTGGGCTCAGCTTTGAGGATGGCAATCCGCCGGGGGCCAAAATTCCCACGGGATCGGGACCCGGCTGAGTGCCGGGAGGGGGCGGAGGCTCCAGGCAGGACACCCACCTGCTGCGCGGCGCCGTCGCTCGCCAGCGCCCGGCGCTCCTTGAGCTGCCGGTGCAGCAGGGCCTCCACGCCGTAGCGCTGCCGGTAGCGCCGCAGGCACTTGAGGCGCTTCAGGTTCTCCCGCTCCTTGGCCACGAGCCCCTCGGGGCCCGTCAGGAGGCTGCTGCCTGCAAGGAGCGAGGGGYGGATCAGGAAACACCCCCAGCACCTTCCTCCAACACCATTCAGCCAACATCCCCCCCTTCCTATAGGGCCTYTGGAAGAAAAAGGTGCAGATTTTATTTTTTGGGGGTACTGAGAGCCCCAAATCAGCTCCAGCTACTGCCTGATGACAGATTCCAAAGCACCCTGCGAGCTGGGAGCGACCTCTGCATGCATCTTCTGACCTAACGACAAAGCAGCCTCCATCCAGAAACTCYTCCCAACGGCTCCGTGCAGACGAGGAACACTTGAGCTGACCGGACTTTTAAAGGAGGGCTTTTAAAAGACTTGGACCTGTCAAGAACATACTGTGATTTGGGAAAGGAGAATATCAAAATTGTCAAATTTCAGCTTCCTCGTGTGCAAATTCTGGCAGTTTCCCGTAAGCATTCCCAGCTCTAATTACAGGGCAACGCTCAGYATGTGTTTTTCTATTACTGGTTTGCAAAAACAAGCTCTACAAAATTATTATGTAGGAAACCTGCAGTTATTTTTACTCGAGACTGAGCTGCACAATGCCCTTTTCCGGGACGAGCTGCTACGGAGGCATTCTTTGCACTGCCACGTTTTTGGCCAGTTATTCCGTGCCATTTTTCATCTGCTGAACTACAAATTCCCGCCTCCAAGAGCATATTCTGTGCAGTAAGAAATCCAGCTAAAGCCCAAGTGCTTTTTGCAGGAGAAAACTGCATCTGTGCTAAGGAGGAAGGTCACTGCAGCAAAACTAGTCCAAGTGCAGACACAAACCCTTGCTGACACAGGCGAGACCTTAGAGAAGAATCATTTCTTGTTGTTTATAAAACCAAAAACAGGAAATCCCATACAAAAAAAAAGAACTTTTGCTTCCAAATTAACTTTGTAGCCTCATTTCCTCGCTACGCTGCTAACTTTGAAGAGCAAAGAGATCCGGCAACCTTCCTAACCCAAACGACACCAAACTCCAGGCACGAGGCCAGCCACAAAAATACCTTCGCCTCGCTTTCCATGCCACAGCAATTCTCACTCTTAGGAAGTTAGCGCTGCAATTAAATGYGCTTCTAAAAAAAGCAACCAAAAAAAGCATTTTTAAAGGTTTTCCTGTTGGGGTGTGTCTTAGAGAAGCACCGTGGCCAGATGAAAATGGATTGGTGACTACCTGGTCCCGTACTTGCCTATGGCTTCGTGCTCTGCCTTGCGGCTGTGCAGGTATCGGCGTTTCTTCTCTTTCAGCAGGTGCTGGAGTCGTTTGAACTGGTCGATATACAGGGACTGCAAGCGGATCAGCTTCTCTCGCATGATTAAAGCCACCTCCTCGGCCGTRTAGACCCCAGCGTGCCTGGAACACCCCAAAAGACGGGGTAAAGTTTGGTAAAGATTCCTTTGGGGTTGCTCTTTCTGACACGGGCATTACCCGAATCACTGCCTGAGCAGGGCTATACACAGATCAATGCATAATGAGCAAAAATAATGATATATATATTTTTTAAACTAAGAGCCCACCCGCAGGCAGCTGTTAAATACCTGGCTAGATGAGCTAACTGAAAGAAAACCAACAGCAAGTATTTCACATAGAGCCACCATAGGCAAGACCTCAAAATATTCGTGCCTTACAACTCCCAGAGACTCAAAAGTCCAAAGGAAACATCATTAGCAACATCCTCTCTTTAACGAATCCAGCGCCCATCACACCGAAAGCAGGACTCGTGTAAGCAGCTGGGAGCCACCACCACCCAACTCACTTCAAGGGATCTTCCTGGTCGCTATCGATGCTGTCAGCCTCGCTGTCCGGGTCCCCTCGCCACGTCTGCTCCACCGTGATAGGGTCCTGCTCGCCATCGCTCCAACTGTCCTCGTCTGCAAAGACACGGATCTGGTAGGGACGGGATCCTGTCCCGCTCCCCTGCGCTCGCTCCYGCGGACCCGGCGAGCTCGGAGCCTCTGTATGAAGGACGGGCACCAATTAATTACGTGCAGCCAAATGACACAGCTCCCGTTGGAGCAGCATTGGGACTTGGGACCACGCAGCAGCTCCCCACCAAGGGACCCTGCATGACGGGAAGCTGCACGGAACGGAMTTATCCAAGGGCAGTGTTGACGGGCACAGCGAGGGACTGAGGGAAGTGCCCAGACCTTGCACCAGGAAGAGAAAGGAACAAAGGTTTTGCCTGGTGGTGTGACGTCTACAGGGTGACTACTGGGGACCAAAACACACAGGGACGTGGGACATTATCTGCCTAGCACAGAGCCCAGGATCGCTTGATTTGCCACCAAATTTATCAAGTGATATTTTGGCATTAAAAAATGAGAGAAAAAAAGAAAAAAAAAAAGAGAGGGAGAGAATTCCTGGTGTTCTCTCATTGTTTTTCACCTGGAATTCTTACCGAGGATTCGGCTGGCCTCGCTGCGGCTGCTCTCCGCAGCCTGGGAGCCCAGCTCGGTTTTGGCGTAGGAGCTGAGCTGGCAAAGCAGGGTCTCGCTCGCCGGTCCCGGGTTGGCCTTTTTCACCTGAGCTTGGAGCGCCAGGGCGTTCCGACGGGCATGTTCCGCGCAGAAGGACACGCTGGGCAAGCAGATCACAGACACGTCAGGGCTCCCAAGTTCTCGGGAGGTCACCAAAAGGGACAAGGGACACCRTGAGAAGCGCTCCCTGCCACCCGGGAGGCAAACCCCGCTCCACAGCTACCCCTGCCAGCAAATCCCAACCCTGCTCCTGACTGCTGCTGTCCTTCAGAGCACCCAGAGAGCCCCAAGTGGCTCGCAGGGCACATTGTCACCGTGAAATGCCACCTCTGGCACCAAAGCTGGCAGCCTCACGCGCAGAAACGGGGAGAGAAAAGGGCTTTTACTTCAAGCTGCAGCAGCAAACCCAGCTGCCTCCAGAATTTCTGCTGGAATTTCGGGKTTTTGGGCAGGGCACATTGGCCCACGTTAGATCCATCCGTTTTCACCGCAGAGGCGCCGTGGGTAGAATCGGGACTATTAATATCCAAACTTGGGGGACCTCAGGAAGGGAAGAAAAGGCCGAAGCGCCAATAACTGTAGCTGTGCCCTGCCGATGCGTTCGTCGGTGTCAATAACCATCCCGGGTCCTTTCATCCGTAAGAGCTGGAGCACTCTGCACGCACCAAAGYGACGACAAGCGCAACCAGGTCATCGGCTCCAAGCGGAGCGTCCGTGTCGAGGGTTAACCCTAAGTGCAGGCAGAGGCCCCGCGAGCTCCCGAGGACACAGGGCAGCAGCCTGGCAGTGCCGCCGTGCCCGAAAGGCTCCACGTGGAGCCTTTTTGCTGGATTAACAACGTTCCAGAAAGAGGAAAYCCCCCTTGTCTGCGCTAACATTGGTGCAGGAGCAGAACAAGGAAAAGGGACCCGCACCTTCCCACCCCGGCAGTGTCTTCTCCCTATTTTAACTCTACGCAGAAGGGACCAAAGGATTGGGAACGGGAGCTACCGACCCGTCCTTCTTCTCCGGCTTGGGCGCAGCATTTGGGCAGCGCTTCCCGTTCTTGGCGGACACGTAGCTGCACTGCTTGAACGGGGCGCTCCTGTCCTCCAGGATATGCTTAATGCAGAATTCCTGGCCCTCGAGCCGCGGCTGGGAGCACTGCCGGTGGGCGAAGGCGCACAGCAGAGGCTCCTGCGGCCGCGGCCCCGGCGGGAGGCGGCCCCGGCTCGACGGCAGAACGTGGATCCGAATCCTGTTCATGCCAAAACCTGGCAGGGAGACGCGGGACCGTGTAAAAGAACCGAAACAACAACAACAAAATAACAATTCCAATAAAATATCAAATAACAATTCCAATAAAATATCAAGGGCGCTCTCCAGGGGCACCCTCCAGCTGCTGCCCTCCCAGCGCACCCCTCATTTAGGGCACCCTTCTCCCGGTGCCGCCCGGAGCGCGGCCTCCTTTGGTCCAGGGCACTCTTCGGTGCATCCCGGTCCTGCTTCCTGCCCCAGGACCACCCTCCACCCAGCCCCCTTATCCAGGTGCTGCTCCCGCTGCATCCCAGGGCCCAGTCCCTTCCTCCCAGGGCATCCCTGTGTCCACCCCTTCCTCCCCGTGCGGCGCCCGGTGCAGCCCCGGTCCCGGTCCCTCCTCCCGGTGCGTCTCTTAACACAGCTCCGTGTGCGCCCCCCCTTCCGGTGCTGCTCCCGGTGCATTCCCGAATCCCCTTATCCCAGTGCTGCTCCCGGTGCATTCCCGTATCTCCTTATCCCGGTGCTGCTCCCGGTGCATTCCCGAATCCCCTTATCCCGGTGCAGCTCCCGGTGCATTCCCGTATTCCCTTATCCTGGTGCTGCTCCCAGTGCATTCCCGTATTCCCTTATCCCGGTGCTGCTCCCGGTGCATTCCCGTATTCCCTTATCCCGGTGCTGCTCCCAGTGCATTCCCGTATTCCCTTATCCCGGTGCTGCTCCCGGTGCATTCCCGAATCCCCTTGTCCCGGTGCTGCTCCCGGTGCATTCCCGAATCCCCTTATCCCGGTGCGGCTCCCGGTGCATTCCCGAATCCCCTCATCCCGGTGCGGCTCCCGGTGCATTCCCGTATTCCCTCATCCCGGTGCTGCTCCCGGTGCATTCCCGAATCCCCTCATCCCGATGCTGCTCCCGGTGTATTCCCGTATCCCCTCATCCCGATGCTGCTCCCGGTGCATTCCCGTATCCCCTTATCCCAGTGCTGCTCCCGGTGCATTCNGTGCATTCCCGTATCCCCTTATCCCAGTGCTGCTCCCGGTGCATTCCCGAATCCCCTTATCCCAGTGCTGCTCCCGGTGCATTCCCGAATCCCCTTATCCCAGTGCTGCTCCCGGTGCATTCCCGTATTCCCTTATCCCGGTGCTGCTCCCGGTGCATTCCCGAATCCCCTTATCCCGGTGCTGCTCCCGGTGTATTCCCGTATCCCCTCATCCCG
>PTEX01000626.1:16735-26769 GCA_003342815.1 Eudromia elegans | reverse complement strand
CCCCCTTATGGGCCCGCCCCTCGGCCAATGAGAGGCGGGGCGGCGGGGCGGCGCCGCGCGCCATTGGCTACGCGAGGCGTCACTCGGCGCGGGGAGCGGCCCCGCCCCGGCGTGAGGCGGCCGGCGGGAGGCGTGAGGCGCCGCCGCCAAGGAAGAGGCCGGACACGGCGGTGCAGCGCGGCGGCCTCCTCTGCCGTTCACCTTTATTGACGTGGACAAATAACACCGCGACCGCGAGCGACCGAGCACCGGAGGAACGGGGTGAATGTCTGTGTGTGTGGGGGGGGAGTCCTTACCGAGCGGCCGCAGCCCCGGGATGGGCGTCACGGGCACCCGGTAGCCCTGAGAGAAAGAGCAGAGGCAGGAGCAGGGCTAAGGCAGAGTCCCCCCCCGCCTCCGCCCGGGCCCTGCAGCAGGGATGCACGCCCGGGGGGCTTCAGAAAGGTCCCCGGGTTTAAATACTTAGAAAGGGTTGAGAGTAACAGGTGAAAAAAGCCCCATCCTGAGGCAGCTCCGGCCTCACCCCCGGCCTGGGCAGGTAGAAATAAGGAAGCAGCTGGAGATGGAAAGAGGGRCATCGCGTTGAGAGGCCCTGGGAAAGCTCCCGTGCTTCGACAGGACCYGACGCTACGGGAGACCCGGAGACGGCCCAAAGGGGCGTCCGACGACCCCCTCGCGCCTGGGTCCGGCCCCGGGGGCGCCTCCCGGAGCTCCGAGGACGCTCCCGCCTTGCTTCCCAACGCCAAGCTCCGTCCCGCGCTGCAGCCCAAGGGAGGAACGGCTCCGGCGGCGGGAAGGGCGGCGCGACCCCCGCGGACGAGGAGACCCGGCGCCCCGCGGAGCCTCCAGCGTCAACCGGGCACCTGGAAGCTCCGTGCGGCGCCGGCCCGGCTCTGGCAAGGGCCGGCGCTCCTGCCCGCTCCATAAAAAAGCGGAGCTGGATGTGGGACAGCGCTCCAGCAAAGCGTATGGAGGACGGGGCGTTTATTGAAGTGTGGAAAAGTATAATCCACGAACAAAATAAGCCASCTCTTCCCAAGACTAGCCGGGAATCTCCCTTGGGCTGGATGCCGCAGTCCAGGATCTAGGGAGCCGGGAATCTCCTGGACAAGCTTTCCTGGAGCCTAGGCGGGAATATGAATTCCCGCCACCGGGCCTGGAGCCGAGGAGGACCAGGAGACCTGCGGAAGTTCCCCCTTTCACCTGTTCTCCTTTCTCAGGCCCCAAAGCAGCTCTGCTCCGATGAACCCCACGCGCCTCCACACCACATCCCCCAAAGTCTTCCTTGTTCGTACCCCTGCCAGGCCCTAGGCGACTTACTGCTCCAGGGCTGGCCGGCTCCGCACCGTCCCCCAGGGCACCGGGATGGCCGGGAGGACGTGACGGGCTCCTGCATTTTCCCCTAGGTCGTTATCCCGCGCCCAAGGCGGCTCCGACGCRGGGTCGCTCACCCCAGACGGGTGCCTGCTCCATGCAGGAGACCCCCAGGTCGAGTCCCTGTCGTCGCCCCGGGTTTCGCACCCCACCAGCTGCCTAAAACGCTACCACAACAGCCCAGCGTTTCCGCGGCCCTTTCCGTAGACGCCGTTAAGCACCGCGCTCCGTAACCTCGTACGGACACAGCCTGTTCCCTGTCCTGCTCACGGCCCCATCTCCCTCTCCAGCAGCATCTCCAGGAGCCGAGTGGGGCCAGCAGCCCCACAATGATTCCCAGCCCTGCTGAGGAGGGAATGGAAACAACAGCGGGCAAAGCAATTCCTCCAGCTCCTGCCCTCTGCCTCCTCCTCTTCCTCCTCCATCCGTCCATCCATCCCCAATCCACTTCCAATCCGCTTCCCATCGCCAGCGGCTCCCGCGGAGCCCCCGACCCAGCACCTCCGCAGCCCGTGAGGCTCCCTGCAGCACCTGCCACCGTGACAAAAATTAAAAAACAACAAAACACTAAGATATAAGTTACTGCTTAAATTATTTGTAAAATGTCTTAAGATTTTTCTGTGACATATTTTAAATACCCCCCAGGCCCTCCCCAGTACGCRCCCCCCTGCTTCAGTTCCAGCAGGGACAGCCCTAACTGGAAGCGGGCGAGGGAGGGAGCGAGGACCGGAGAAAGGGTTTCTTATCCTTTCRACAACGCCGCGCTCTCAATACCGATAATAAAAGTTATAATAAAATAGTTCTTCGTGAGGCAGTGGAGACCAAAGAGCCCTTTCCCTGCCCTGCGGGGGCAGCCCGGGGGGGGGCCAGGCTCGGCTGTACAAACTCAGTAGTAAAAAGGGCTTCTACTTGGGGAGCGGGGGCAGCGGCGGGGGCGGTTCCGAGGGCAGCGGGGGCGGTCGGGGTTTGTCCGTGTTGGCGCCGCGGGAGCCCGCGGCAGCCCGGGGGTTCAAGTACTCGCCGTAGGAGTGGAACTCGAAGGCCGGGCCGGCGCTGGGCTGCATGCCCTGCGCGCTCAGCAGCGAGTGCAACATGTTCACCGTGTCCTGGTAGTCACTGGCCTGGCTCGCGTTGTGCCCGTTGGCCCCCGCGGGGCCCTTGTCCAGTTTGCCGTGGGCGGCCCTRCCCTTGGCGGCCTGCGAGAGGGAGAGCGCGGCCGCCTCGGAGCCGTGCGCGGCCACGTGGGCCGCGCCGGGGCCGTGCGCGTAGGGGAAGGGCAGCCCGGCGCCCTTGGAGCTCTTGCCCACCTTGGGCTGGTGCTCGTGGGCCGCGGCCGCCGCCTCCTCGGGCAGGGGCCTCTTGCGGGAAGAGCCGGACAGAGCGTAGCCCTTGTGGGGCGCCGGGCCCTGCTGGCCGCCGTGCTTAGAGTCTCCCGGGCGCTTGTTGGCCGCGGTGCTGGGGCCGGCGCCGAGCGGGACGTGCAAGTGTTTGTGCGAGTGGTGGTTGTGGTGGTGGTGGTGGTGGTTGGAGGAGTGGCCCTTGTGCTTCTCCTTGTGCTCGCGGGCCTTGCCGCCGCTCTCGTCCGAGGGGCCGTGCCTCTCCGGCCCGGCCGGCACCTTGATCCGCATTTTTATCTCCTCCTGCTTGGAGGAGAGCGGCCTGTCCCCACTGCTGCCGGCCACCGGGATCCTCAGCTTCAGAGCCGAGGCCTTGTCGCTCTTGTCGGGCACGGGGCGCTCGGCGTTCTCCGAGCCCGCCACGGGGATTTTGAGGATGATGGCAGAGGGGTTGCCGTCCTGCTGCACCTCCCTCTCGCGCTGCTGCTGCACGAGCAGGTTCTGCGCCGCGTAGGCGTACTGCGAGCGCACGTTGGCCTCCATGTTCTCCAGCTGCCGCTTCTGCGCCGCCAGCTCCTCGGCGTGCTTGGCCCGGTACTCCTTGAGCGACACCTTGGCCGAGGGCGCGTTCTTGCCGCTCTGCTTCGGGTAGCCGGCGCCGTCCTGCTGCGACGGGTGCTCCGCGCCCGCCGAGCCCTCGCTAGTCCTGTGCCCCTGGCCGCCCTCCGGCTTGGCGGGCGGGTGCTGCGAGAGCCAGGGCTCGGGCTGGGACACTTCGGCGGCGCTCTGCTCGCCGGGCGAGTCCGCGCCGGGCGCCAGGGCCGGCCCCGCGCCGGCCGTCGAGGACGTCGACATGCTCATGAGACCCGCGATGTTCATGTCGGAGCTGTTGTTGCGGGAAATCATGCTGAGGATGGTCTGCTCCGAGAGGCTCTCGTCCTCGCCGCGCTCGTCGGCCTTCGACTTCTTGGCTGCTGCTTGAGAAGCCTGCAAGGGAAGCGGGGAGCGGTGACTCGCTCTGCGCCGTGCCCGCGCGAGGGGACGGACGCACAGGTCCCGCCGGCTCCCTGCGGCGGGAGGCCCTGCCCCAACGCAGCAGCGGGGTCACCGCGCCTCCCCAAACGGCAGCGTCTTCGGATCGCGCTCCGAACCGCTGAGCTCCGACCCTGCAGCCCCCGCAACRCTCGGATCGCCCCCGGCACGCGAGACCCCGTCCTGCGCGTGGCCCCAGAGACGCCTCGCGCACCCATGACACCGCAAGGCTGGCGAGCGGCACAACCCAATGCAGACTCTTACCCGCCAGTTCCGGATACGTTTGAGCCGGTTGGGAGTTTTCTCGAGGATCTGCAGGAATTCATGGGTCAGTTCTGCAAAAGGAGACACAAACACAGGCGGGGTGGTTAGGGCCACCCAGACCTGCCCGAGCCCAGCAGGGCAGCCCCTGCTCGCTGATGGATGGAGCTACGGATGAGATGGAGCTATTCCCGGAGTGGGGAATACTGCGAGCTAGCACCACTGACCACGTTTAATCTCRTCTCACTGTGTGCCTTTTGCCATCTCTGTCGGGCCATAGGAGCTGCTGCACTGGAAAAACCTTGGCAAGACCAGAAGCCCTCGAGTCCGTGAACCGGCCAGTGGCCGTGTTTGAATGGCAGCCCCAGGAACAGAGATGCCAAGAGAATTTAAGAGCCTTTCGGGGGGGACCTTGCTCCAAAACTTACCATCTAAGAGCTCCAGAGTTACAGTGCCATCAACGTATTCCCACCAGTGCTTCCCGTCCGTGGAGACTGGGATCTCCCAGTTGGACCACTTACAAGCCAGGTGGATACAGACGCAGGCCACAACGGGAGGCGTGTACTGCAGGCTGAAGGTGGTCAGGTGCAGGCTGACGACACCAGCAGGGAGAGAGAAACAGAAAGCCATCAACTCCCAGGCCTGCAGCTCCGCACACGCAGTCGCCCGCTGCACAGACCCTGCGGAAGAGGCGGCCGCGGCGGGGAAGCTCCTGCAGCTCCTCCCCCTGCACGACCCGCCTGGCCGCGGCGGCGCCTTCCCGCTCTGCTCCGGCCACCTCCGGGGGCTCCATCGCTGGGAAGGCCCCTTCCAAGGGACAGCAACCCCAAGGAGGAAGCTCCTAGGATCTGCGCTCATCCCCTCGGCTCTCCTGAGGGACGCTAAGGAGCCGAGTCTCGCGCTGGTGACAGGGGACGTTTAGCAGAGGCCCCATCCCTGCACAGGGCCGGGATCTGTTCCGCAGTCAAAAGCGGAGTCTGCCAAGACCCGCGCAAAGGCCATCGTTTCCTCCCGAGTTATCCGGACTCGGATCCGCAGCAGGATTTGGCCTGTGTTCTATGGAAGCTACAGCACGCCTCCCAGTGTGGAAAAGGCACGYGCTTAACTCCATAACTATCTCTCCCAGACACCTGGGAAGGCTCCGGCCTTTCCCAAATGATCTTTTGGGAGAAATGACTGAAATTCCCGCTGTGAATAGCAGGCGCCCGCCTGCCAAACCCTTCCCACTGCTCACGGAGCTCCGGAGCAGCTGGGGCAGCTCTGCTCTCCCCTCCGGAGCCCCCGCGATGCCGGACRGGGGGCTCGGAGTTTAGCAGGGAGCCCGAGCATCTCCCGAGAACCTCCTGAGCAAAACGGATTTGCTGGGGGCCACTTTGGACATCCAAGGTGGGAAAAGCAGCCAAGGTAGCGTTAGGAATATGAGTGCTCCCGAGCTGCTCGCCACCAGGACCCTGGAGTGGACACTTGCTCCGAGAACTGGGATGTTCAGCCCCCAAACCCTGTGTGAACACGGGCTCCCTACACCCCAAACTCCAAGAATCCCGCGCAGCGACTTCCGCAGAGGAGGTGCCTGTTGCCAGAGCAGCTCCCGAGGGAATCGGGCCTTCGAGAAGCGCTCGATGGGAACGCAGGGCCCGGAGCAGCGGCGGGACGGCAACACCGGCAGCATCCTCGGGTTACTTAAACTTTTTTCCACCAGCACCTCGTGCAGAGACCGAGCTACAATCCACAGCCCCAAATTCCGAAGCCGTTTCCGCACAGCTTAGCCACACACCACGTCAAACCGAGAGGCTCATCGCAAGAAAAACAACTTTGTCCGCCTAGCCGAGGTAAGGGGCGATGCTAAGGTATGCAAACAGCCTTAATCTGCCCCAGAAGGCTGCCAGAAAGGAACAGAAGTTAAAAATGTGTAGCTACACCTGCTAAATCTAGTTCATCGCTCCACGTCCTTCGTGGCATCTCTCCGAGGCAAAACTGAGGCTGTCTGGATATGCCTCTTCCTTTCTGCCTGCATTTCTTTCAAGCAGAACCTTACCTCACCGTTCTTTGGGTTTGCAATCATTGCTGCAGGGATCAAAGAGGTTTCCAGGGCGCRTTTACTTCTCATGCATCGCTCCCACCGCCTTCCCTCTACGCTAGTTCACAGGGGAAACGCGCAGCGCCCTTCGGAGCCACGCAGCATCTTTGCGGCACCTCCCAACACAGCTTCGCTCCCCTACCTATGACTTGAACCCCACGCTCTTCTTGATGCCAGGTTTAACTAAGAACGCAACCTTTATCCTTGTGAAACCACCACAGTTAGGCTCAACTTAAGAGGACAGAACTGAAGCCTAACCCAAGCTGCTGGAGCCAGTGATCCGTTCGTGTCTATAAGCTATTCCTCGGAAACAGAGGAATACCTTATATTCCTCAGGCTGCTCTTTGCCATATATTAACTCCACAATTTGTCTGCAGCCGCTAATTCAGGAAGTATTTGGYAATGCCAGAAATCAGGAAAGGAGGGTTGATGTTGGCACTGCAGTGAGACCCCAGGTGTCACCTCAGGGAACCAGCTCACCCCCTCAGGGTGACAATCCCGGGTGTCTCCTCTTCCAGGCACTATATGCTACGTTACAGGCCCTACAGACGCTGCCCAGGACCCTCCTTCCAGTCCTTCAGGCCAGACAAGGTGCTCGTTTCTTTTCTACGACCTTCAGTGTGTGCACTCAGCTCCTATTCCGCTTGACACCAGCCCTCTTTGGGTACAGGGCACATTTRTTCACAATTTGCACAGCTCCTGGCCCAGGGAGGCTCCCCTCGCTGAGCCCTGGGTACCAAGTAACGACACCAAACGCCTGCACTTTGAGCCCCTCCCCTGTGACCGTTTCATTCCGAGTGTTCAACAACTGGGAGATGTTCCAGTGACATTCCAGAACCTCCTCGCAGCTGCCCCACCTTCGTAACTGATTTTTGCACCTGTTTCATGGGAAGCTGAAGCTTCTCTCCCTGCTTAACGGCAATCCCCTGGGGCTCACACACGCACCAGTCCCCCAGGGATCACCTGCAGAACATCCACTCCAGACACAACCCAAACATGAACCAACGGGAAATAATAACCTGTTAGTAGCCATGAAATAGGAAGTTTGTGCCAAGTCCTTGCTGGCTGAAAGAGAAAAAGAAAGAGCAAAGAGTTAGCCTGGGCACCTGGAGAATCTCTCTTACATTTCCCTGCAAAACCCACCAGGTTTYTGTCCCCAAACCAGAACAACAAGGACAGGTTGCCTTGGGAAGTGCCTCTTACCTCGCACGAGCTGCGTGCACTTCACCACGTGGGTGTGCGGGTGGTCGATGGTGATCTCAAAGCCTGCAAGGACACACACGTTTGGCCCTCAGGTGGCGAGCAGCACGCCCCCAGAGCCACAAACCTCACGTTTGCTGCTCCCCTCCCCTCCTACAGCCCCGCTCCTCCACGCCGAGCGGGAAGGCAGGAGAGCCTCTTCCTTTATCCGGAAGATTCCAGGCCTCCRGCCACAAAACCTGAAGGTCAGGGCTGCCGTGAGGCCTCCGAGCAGCTCGGTGATTTCTGGGCTTGAAACACCCCCGCTGAAAACAAAACAACTATTAAAGATTCTTAAAAATAGCAGGACGGAGCCTCTTACAGCAGCTGGGAGGAAGGAGAAGACAATGGCATTTGCTCAAAGGAATTTSTGTCACCCAAAAAGCTAAAAGGAAGCAGACGGCTTCCCTTTGAAAGGGACATTAAAGTCAACTGAACTCAAGCCTCGCTTCAGTTTCCTATTTTGTTTGTACATTATGGCTTAAAGGGAAAAAAAAAATGTATTGGATCAGTCCATGTGTGGAACAGATTTGGCTTTTTCTCTGCAGAATATTCTGGATGAACTGGGAAGTTTAAAGAAAATAATWAAAAAAAAGACTGAAAAGAACTTGGTTGAAGCATCAACTTCAACCCAGGTTTTGTTAAGACATCTCCTAGTGCAAAGAGCTTCATTCCTGGCCACTGGACTAGAGGAGTATTGAATTTAATGGCGTTAACAGAGGACAGCAACCCATGTGTGAGCAGAACAAACCGGCTGGAGAAAGGGGGGAAAAGAGACGAGCCACATTCCCACATTTTWGCTTTCCTAACACTGAACTTAACACAAGTTAAACCTGAAAAAAAAAAAATTAGATATCAAAACACAAGGAATGGGGGCAAAAAAAAAAGCACTTGTGGGCAGGACTCTGGCCTCCCGCTGGCCAGATGTGCCGCTGATCTCCAGCTGTGGAGGGGACTGGGACGTGGGGGATCCTCTGCCCTGGGTCTAGGGGTCATAGAGCAGCTCGGGAAAACTTACCCAGGGTCTGCAGGATGATGCTCTCTAGAATGACCAGGTCTTGGGCTTGCTGCAGGTAAGCCTGGGGTTGAGAGGACACGCAAGTTACTCGCAGGGAGGCTCGCTGTCAAAAACCTGCCCATTTCTCGCACCCTTTCTCAAGGAGGCCAAAAAAAAAAAAAAMCAAAAACCAAAAAAACCACAGCAGAGAGGAGTCTTTATGCCCCGTTTGGAGAAAACGGACCCTTTTCCTTGCTGGAAAAGGGGTGCTTAGAACGGACCTGTTCCTCTGCTAGCTCCTGGTTTGGAACRGTGGCTGCAGCATCTGCCTTGGCCCTGCTAGTCCTTGGGAGGGGTTACAGAGCAGGGCCGGCTACGGGAGCGGGATAGGAGAGATTTGGCTTTTTCCTTAAGCTTTGGTGCCTGCAAAAACCTTTGGAGCTGGCTGCTCAGGTACAAGTAAGWGGGGCTGTCTCCAGAGATGGGGAATTGTATTATTGTTTCTAATAACCCCCTAATTAACCAAGCAGGAATCAAACCACATGCATCACCGTCCGCGGACACTCTTTAATCCCAGCAACYGCCATCCCTGCGGAAGCTCTTCCCGCAGACACGGTCCCCCAGCACATCCCGGGCGGCAGCAGGGGACACGAGAGGTGGCCCCAGAGCGGGGGAACAAAAACCTGCCACCCAAACCCCCCCAGGCTGCTCGGGAGCCCCCACACTCCCTGCTCTTAGGAGCTGCCGGTCCCCCGGGCCGGCCCCTCGTTTCAAAGGGGGTGTCTGGGACCCCAGGGCCGCTAAAGGAGCCGGTTCTCCCGGCGGCGGCGGCGCCGGGCGGGCCCCGCTCACCTCGCTCCGCGTGTCCAGCAGGCTCTCCAGGGGGTGCAGGCACGCGTGGGCCACCTTGATGACGTGCTCCAGCTTCCGCGGCTGCTCCTCCACCTTGGCCGCCAGGAAGAGGGCCGCCGGCGCCACCGACTTCGGGGGGAGAAAAGCACGTTTGCGTTAAGCTCCTTTGAAATAACCACACTCGGGACCAAAAGCGGGTGGGAGTATTTATTGTTCGGCGGGGGGAATAGGGGAGTTCGCTGGGAAAGAGAGTGCGGGGAAGGGGCCCGCGGTGCGCCCCCCCCCCCCCCACCGCGTCCCCCGGTGGCCGGGGCAACGGGCACTTACGTTGCGGTGGAACTGCGTGAAGGACTGCACCATGTAGAAGCGGTGCATGTACACGATGGCCGTGTTGATGGTGAGCTGCGAGCTGGCGCCGCGGTTAAGGAAAGGGGCCTCSCCGCCGCCATCACCGGCCTCCCCCCGCTCCGCCCCGGCCTCTCCTCCCCGCCACACCGCGGCACTCGAGCGCAGGCTGCGCGGCCTAGCGCGGGCCGGATACACGTTGAGGCGCTGGCCCATGTCCTGCAGCAGGTTGGCCGCCTGCTGCCGGTACGAGAGCTCCTTGTCGGGGTCGAGGCCGGCGCGGCGCGACGGGCTCCGCTCCAGCTGCTCGCGGCTGAAGTACCAGCGCCGCGCGGCCCCGCCGCCCGCCGAGGCCTCCATGGCGATCCGCGCCCGCGCGCGCGCGCACACGCGCTGACGCACGCACGCACGCACGCACGCACGCACGCGCTGTGACGCACTGCTCACCGGACGCGCACGCGCGACGACGCGCCGCCCTGGCAACGGCGCGCGCATGCGCGGGGCGGCCCCGCCCCCCGGC
>PTEX01000625.1:30366-52094 GCA_003342815.1 Eudromia elegans | reverse complement strand
GCAGTGTCCTGCAGCCCCCTAGAGCAGTGAGCCCTTCTCCCCAGGCACAGCAGTGAGCCAAGGGTGCTGCACAAGGCAGTGCTGCCCAGCAAGAGCAGCCTGGAGTGGGGCTGTAGCAGGGAGGTCCCCATGGGGAAGGCTCCTCACCCAGTGGAGAGGTACCCAGAGAGCGGGTCTGTAGAGGTGGTGGGGCCCGGGAGCGAGGGGGTGCTGGGCAGAACGATGCCCTCAGTGAGACAGAGCCACCCATGCCAGGTCCTGCAGCGCTGGCTCACGTCGCTGAAGAGAGCTTGGGGTTCAGTGATGGGCTCCTGTCCTTCTCATGCACCTTTCACATTGCAAATGAGGGGGCATGTGAGGACATGTGTCATGAGCATGGGGCAGCACGCTGGCGACGTATTTGTCCTTTCAGCTCGCACAGAAGGAACAGATGCTGTGATATATGTGCACRTTTGTGTGCATGCATGTGCTCTTGGGACGTGAATTCTGCATCTGAGCAGTCGGTGACACGGTCTCTTGTGTTTGTGGTTTCTCCTCAGCTGGTTTGCAAAGACATCCCCCAAGGCCAGGCCACAGACTTCATGAGCTCCATTGTGGAGAGGTTGCTGTGTGCCGGGCCCGAGGGCGTGCGGTCTGCAGGGAGGTGGATGCTCACCTTCCGGGGGCACTGTGCAGAMCAAGTATTGCAGGAGGAGGTGCGAGAGGCATTTCTTGCATTCACCTTTGCCTCTTCTCTGTTCGTGGCTGTCAGCCCCGCAGAAGGCTGGGGAGAAGACTCACTGAGCCATTCTTTCTCCTCTTCCTTCCAGGTGCCCCAGCTGGTGCACATGCTATGCAATTGCCTACAGAGCACCCAGCACAGCCCACACAGGCGCTTTGTGCTACAGGCTCTGTTTCTTCTGGCCCGCTGGCACCAACAAGCGGTGCTCGAGAGCCTGCTGCAGGAGCGACTGCCCATGGAGAGGTTGGTGCGCTTGTCCTCCCCTCTGCCATGAGAGCCAACCCAGGGATTTACACGTATCTTGAGAAAGGCTGAGCACTGCAGCATCAGGGCGTGTGTCTCTGTGCTGACCCTCGCATTGCCAGCCTGGTTGCAGATGGGTGGAGAGCTTGTGCTCTTGTGATGACGTGACAGGTACCCCAGGATAGGGGCTCATAGATGAGCATCTTTTCCCTTGCAGAAACATGATGGAAGTGTGCAGGAGCCTCAGGAGAAGCGCCCTGGGATGCCAAATCCTGGTGCTCTTAGGTGAAAAGCTGAGAGCAGCTGGGAAAAGCAGCCGYKAGGGCAAGAGCTGCATTCAGGAGCTGGTCAGCAGCCAGGCTGCTGCGGAACCTCACATGGTATGGTCAGCAGCAGAGGYCTTAGTGCTGCTCTGCACCTACTTCCACCTCGTGCTTCTTGGGGAGGGAGGTTCCTGCCCTTTGTGAGTGCTGGGGAGCCTCTCAGGGCTCTGTGTCCAGGTGACAGCATCATTAGCAGTGGGGGGACTCGGGGCAGTTGCTGCTTTTGGACCACAAGCTGTGGCCACCCTGAGGCCTGGAGACAGTAAAAGCCCTGCAGGCGATTGGGGGGATGTGTACGATGGGAAAATCCCTTGTTTCACCAGGTGGTTCTTGTGTTACTCTGTCTGCAGATCACCCGCACCCCCTCGGAGGTGGTGTCTGTCCTGCAGAGCGAGAGCGTGCTCCAGGACCTGCTTCCAGATCTGCTTCCCGATCTTCTGGAGCAGGTCAGCGAGACACTGSGGGAGGAGATAGTGCCATCCCTCGTGGAGACGAGGAGCAACGACCCACCAGGCAGGTGAGGAGTGTCAGGGGCTGGGGTTGCCCTGTGTCCTTGCTGGCGTGGTGCATGGCCTTGCAAGCAAGTCCCACTGTTTGGGAGGCTGCACAGCCTCCTTGGGGAGGTGGGCCTGGTCAGTGCTGGGCAGCACACCTAGGGCTTTGGCTGCAGCATGGCCGTTCCTGGCCATGGGCACTGTGTCCCTGTCTGCTGACCACTGGGGAGCTTTTCATAGCACCGTGTCCTCTCTGCCCACACTCCTGCTGCGCAAGAGCAGAAGCAACTGGGTGCTGTATGTTGCCTGCAAGGTGCCCCCCACAAAGTGCTGCTGCTCAGAGTCCCCKGGATTGCCTTGAGAGTCTTGTGTTGAGTGAGGCGAGGCATCTCCCCTTTGCTCTTGCTGCCCATGGGCAGGACTTTGGGTGAAAATGCCACTGATTTGGCTGTCTGGAGCCTTGAAGGCTGCAGAGTGTCCTTTGAGGRCTACTTTGTCTCTCCCTGAGTGGATCTTAAGATGRGGTCGCAAAGAGCTCCCCTAGGGACTGAGCTGTTTTAGCTCTGCTGAAGCAAATTCTTCCCCCAGACATCTGTGACTGGAGATTTCTTTGCTTCTTTTCTTCATCAGACTCTTTGTGTGCATGCTGGAGCTGGTGCTGTCCAAGTGCCTGGAGGAGCGATGGCTGCAGCTCCTCTGTGAACAGGGTGCATGGACATCGCTGTCAGACCCTGGGGCTCACAGCACCAGCGAGTTTCTCCTGGCCGGGTGAGAGCCCCCGAGATGAAGCCTGCCTTTTCCTGGGGTCTGTGGCTGCCAAAGGGCTGCTGAGACCTTCCAGGGTACACGGGGGGCTCTGCTGAGGGGCGGAGCAGTCTGTGTGTCCCAGCGGGAGCAGTTGGAGCGGGGACTCCTGTCTGTGTCATGTGTGTCATGAGGCTGCTTGTGCTTTGTGCGCAGCGTGYTGCTCYGTGCGGAGCTYGTCCCCCAGCGCCTGCTGCAGAGGCTCCTGCCGTGGCTGGGCTTGTCCTCGGGCAAGCTGTGTCTCACGGCCACGGCTTTCTTTGCTGAGGTGAGGGGCMCCAGGAGGGCTCGGAGGGGTCCCTGCATGCTGCCCATGTGAATCACACCTGATGCCAGAGTGCTTGTGGCTTTTTTGCAGCTGATGAAGGACCGAGTGGTGCAGGACAGGACGCTCGTGAAGCCACTCCTGGAGGCATTCAGGGAAAGATCATGCGACCCTGTGAGCACCATGCAGCAGATGGCCATGAGGGGCATGGGTAACCTGGCCATGGGTGCACCCGGGAAGGTGAGATGGCCTTTCCTGGGCCTTGAGCACAGGCTGAACTCGGGAGCTGCCAGGGGACAGCTGCACAGGGCTTGAGGAGCCTGCAGTGAGGGGTTGAGGCAGCCACGGGGCTGTGACAAGGCCACGCTCCTGGCTATGGTTTTAGCAGGGTGGTAAAGGGGACCCTGGGTGCAAGGGAAGGGCTCCCAGGGCTGGGCTTTGCTCTGGGCTTGCTCTAGCCATGTTTTTGCAGCTGCGGAGGCAGGGGACAGCTGTGATGGAGATGCTCCTCATGGGCCTGGAGGATCGGAAGAGTGTGGAGGTGGCTGCCGAGAGCCTGCAAGTGCTGGCCAAAGTGGTGGGGCAGCTGCCAGTGAGGGCCGTGGGCACTGCCTTGGAAGAGGTGTCCAGGGCCACGCGGGCGTTCCTGGGGGCGGTAAGTGTAGCCCCTTTGTCCCGCTGTTGAGCAGGTGAGAGGCCCCCTGGGGCTGCAGTCCCCGTGAGCAGTGCCCCGCTGGTGCTGAGTGCCGTGCCTGCGGCACGCTCCTTACCAGCTGCCTGAGGGCCTTCCTCATTGCAGGACGCAGAGGTGCTGCGCCGCTCAGCCTTTGCCCTCTATGGGGCCTTGGCACTGTCTGCCTGGAAGAGGAGGACATTCTTCATCAGAGAGGTGGAGGAAACATTTCCCAGGCTGGTGTTGCACCTCTGGGATCCATCCCCAGCTGTCTCCAATGTAAGAGCCCTGCAGTGCCTTCCAGAGCTGCAGAAATCCATGTGGCAGCAGCAGAGCTGTGATGCTGCTCTTGTCTGCCTCTGCATGCCCTCRCTAACACAGCCACAGGGAGCTTCTTCTCTTGGATCCCCGCGGGAGAGCAGCATCCCTGTGACGGGGCCCAACACTCTTCTGCAGGCATGCAAGGTCACCCTGCACCTCTGTGCCCTGTTCCTGCCATCAAAGAACTTGCAGGGGCGCATTGCCTCCAGCGTTGGTCTGAACACGGCCAAGCTGCAGCACGAGGTCTGCAGACACATGGTGAGTGAGCTGGGCACTGGGGCCGTGTCTGTACAACCAGGCACCCACCTGGCCCTTGTGCSTCGAGGCTGGTGGGTGGTGGATGGGTGAAGGGGCCTTTGCAGCAGAGACGAGCTCCCATGTCTCTGCTTTGCCCAGGCCCGAGAGTGTCCTGCGCTGCTGGAGAGGCTCTTCAGCACAGCCCGGAACTGCTGCACAGGCAGCTATGAGGCCTCGCAGGCATCAGCCTCCATCGTCCTGGGTGAGTGGCACCTCCAGGATCTCGCACTGCTGCCATCTGCGTCTCCCCAGTCAGGGTCGTGTTCCAAGGTTGGCATCAGGGTTTGGAAGAGGGCTCTGTTGTGGTGCTCAGGGAAGACCTTATTGCTGTCTACAGCTGCCTGAGAAGAGGCTGTAGTGAGGTGGGGATTGCTCTTTTCTCCAAAAAAGGAAGAAAGGAGGAAAAGAGGAAATGGCCTCAAGTTGCACCCAGGGAGGTTCAGCTTAGATCTTAGGACAAATTTCTAGACAGAAAGAGCAGTGAAGTGTGGGAGGCGGGCTTGCGGAAAGCATCAGATGACTCAATATGAGTTGCTGAAGCAGACATTTATTACGTTACTTACATGCTTTATATAGTCTTTTTGTACAGTCCATGCACTCTTGTTACAATATTATTGGCTAAAAGCATCTGTTCACACATCCTTCTAATCAGACTACAGGTGGTCCGACTCTTATCTTGTTGAGCTCACTCAGTCCCACGTTTGAAGTTGGTTCCCACTCCTCCACTCGCTCCACAGTTCTATTCCTTTGCTTCTCTGCTCTGAGTGTCCTTGCAGCCGCAGCACTCCCAGTTCTTGGCTGCTCCGTTCCCAGGGTCTTCATCTCTTTATTCTCAGAGTCCTTGTAGCGCAGCGGAATCATCATGGCCTGCAGTCATGTCAAGACAGCCAGCATTTATGCTAAGAGTGAGTTTTGGTAGGCCACAAATCCATATTCTTCTAAACCCTTTACCACAATTCCCCCCTTTTCTTTTTGTAATATGAAAACACACTTTCAAGTGGAAATTTTCCATCTCTCAAATATTCCTCTGTAATCCCACCTTGTTCTTTGCGTACAATGAATGCTCAGTTTACCATCTGCTGCAGGGTCTTACTACGATTGGTTATGTTAATATACTAACATCCTAACTCCTGTTGTTAGTTCCTTGTTACTATCTAAGTTTATGACTACACTTCCTCTTTTATAGTTTAGAGGTAAGGTCAAGGTTATTCTGAAATACAGTGTGCCCTTTAGCATTAAAACCATATACCTTTCCCACATTTTCCCCGTTTTTCTTTTGCACTATAAAGCCAAAGCATGGCATTAGTTGAGATGTTATTTTACAAAAACAGCTCAACATGACTAAACAAACTATTAATACAATGAAGATGCTGAACAATTGTTTTACACAGTCTTTGAACCAACCTTTAATTCCTATACTACCAAGCCAACGATCTAAACCACCATCATCAATTTTTAAATCGTGGAATGCTTTTTGTAACTGCTTAAGTTGTTTATGTATTGATGAACTGTGATCACTAAGATTCATGCAGCACATTCCGTCAAAATCTTCACATCCATGTCCATGTGCCAAAAGCAGAAAATCTATTGCTGCCCGGTTTTGTAACACGGCCTGTCGCAGCCCTTTTTGGTCAGCAACTAGGTCAGAAATCATACTAGAGGTTAAATTTAGTTCTTTTCAGGCCCAACAAGCTAGTGCCCTCAAGTTTGCATGAGCTCCTGCTACAGAAATCCAGGGCAATAGGGAGCTCATAAAAGCATTCTTTGTCTTGCTATAAAAACTGACTTTCAAATCACATTGTGGGCCTAAATCTTTCAGGGCTCTCTCTGTTCTGCTTTTCCCACTAGTCCAATTTTTAACATCCATCATGGATGGTGCAAGCAACACTAGCTTTCCCACATAACATGGACCGCCTATAACATTCGCAGGTACTCCTTGCCAAGCATGGTCCCCACAAATCAGAAAATACCCAGGGGGTAAGGCCTTAGCAGTATCATTATTCCATAAACCGAAATCTTGATCTATAGGGGAACTTTTGCGTACATGATGTGCACCTGTGGCCGGGCTCTGCCTGCAGCCTCTCATGCGGCCTCAGGGCCCTCCGTGCACGTGGGGCTGGAGGAGATGACTGATGTAGTGGTGACCTCGCTGATCCCTGCAAAAACAAATATGAGCACTAGACTGAGGTGAGTGTCAGAGCAGGACAGTTTTATCAGCAGGGGCCCGTCGCAGAAGAAATGGTCAATGATGTTGGGACTGCAGAAGGACAATCTCAATGCAGATCCTGTGAGTATCAAGGAATTTAAAATACCAGCCACATACGACCCAGACAACATAAAAATGCAGACCTTTTTGGAYATGATGACTGTGTAGCRCAGTGGATTACAGATRGCAACGTRCCGMTCATACGCCATTACAGCCAGAAGATAACACTCCATAGTTGCAAAAGCAATGTAAAAATACAACTGTATGAGGCAGCAAGCAAAAGAAATAGTTTTGCTTTCTGCCGAGTAATTCACCAGCATTTTAGGTGTGACAACTGTGGAGCAACACATATCGAAGAAGGACAAATTACTGAGAAGAAAGTACATGGGGGTTTGAAGGTGAGAATCAAGCCAAACTAATACAATGATAACAAGATTACYCATCAGTGTGATGATATAGATGACTAAAAGAATTATCAAGAGAATGCCTTGGGTGCATGGTTGGTCCGTTAATCCCTTGAAAATGAATTCTGTCACTGTGCTCCAGTTCTCCTAAGCCATCCTCAAGAAGCAAAGAGTGAAATTTCAGTGAGTTCAGTTAACTTACGGTGCTCACTTGTTCATTGTTTATTTATTATTAGTGGGTTTTATCCCATATTCTGCAGCTAGTAAGGGAGATTTCCAGGGAAACCTTGTTCGATTCAAAAATGCCGATGTGTTTTGGCAGGCTGATAAATTGTTCCACAAACATCAGAGCATGCAGAGACGGGGAACTTTCAGATCCATATCTCTTAACTACATGTGCCATTCAACCACATCAGTCAAACTTTGCACATCTTTCTATAGTCATGAATTCCTTTGAAGAAAACAAACAAACAAACAAAAAATTTAAGCCAAATTTCCCTTTGACATCACTGTGATTACCTAACTTCATGCCATGGGGCGTGACTGACACCAGATACTGACACCAGAATACAAAACTTACGGGGCAGTGGTATTTTGAAAAACTGAAACCGAGGAATTGAGGGCCATTCTCCCTGGTACGAATGTGACACGGAGAAGACAACACTTAACATTGCGGTAGGTAAACAATATAGCCTACATGGCCATGCCCAACGCCCATGGGACATTCAAGCAAGAGTTGACTGAGGGCACCTACCAAGGAAGTGTAGGTTGAGGGCCCCTGCTCCCCATTCCTGCCCAACAGGGCTCCCCACAGCTGGAAGACCCATGGCCACCCCCAATGCCATCTCACTGGGAAAATGCCTTTCATGCCCCCACACAGGGGGCCTCCAGGCCTCTGTGAAACAAGTTTTAACGAGCTTTATAAAGCAAACATGTTCCTGAGGCTAAATGTGTTGCCCAAGAAGGGCCTGTGGAGTATCCTAGCGCCACATGGAACCCCATTGTGACCTCACAGCCGCCACCAGGACCTGTTGTGTGGGCAGGGCCCATTGCCCCTCAGCACGGGGAAGGTGCGTGGCAGCCTCGAGGCTCTCTGTTCCCGGGCATCGCCTCAGCACCTCGGTGTGTGTTGGACAAATTCCTTGGCCTAACAAGGACGAGCTGAGCTGGGAGCTGCGTCTCTCTCGGAAATGGCGAGTGCAGGAGCTCCTTGCAGAAAGGGACCTCCTTCGAAGGAGAAGGAGGCTCCACATGCCTCCTCCGGCRGTGATGCGACCGGCRACGTAGGGGAGGAAGTCACGAGGCCCACCAAGTGCCTGGAGAACTGGTACGAGGTCTCTCTCTTCTCCTTGGTTTGTGTTTTGGAGCACAGCACCTCACGGATGTGTCTGGGCAGCCATGCAAGGCTTCCTGCTCTTTCCATTGCACAGAGACACCCCTCCAAAAAAGATCCTGGAGATCTCCTGGGAAAGCACTCCTCCTTTCTCAGCAAAGGAGAAAGCAAGCACACCATGAAGACTGCCTGGAAGATTATTTCCGGGCAAAATCTGTTTATTTCCATGGATTATGGAAACTCCTTCTCCAGGAGCACCTTCTTTACCAGGAAGATCTGCCTGTCATTAGGAAYGGGGCTGACAGAGACCACATGCCTTTTGGCAGGGGGTTGTGTCTCTATCGGCTTTCTGCCAGCTCCAATGGACTTGCACTTCTGCTTCCCTGCAGCCTGGGAACAGGAGAGTCCATCTGCGAAGGTATTTGCTCCAGGCTTGGAGCATTCCTAACGAGGCTCCCTCTTTTTCAGGCAAGAGATTGCCCTGCACAGGACGAGGCTCTTGAAAATGCTCCTTTTGCTGATCCCCCTCACTCTTGGTGAGTCCTCATGAGTAGACACATGTCACAGCTATGTAGCCCTGATGGGCTAGATACCACCCCTCAGAATACTCTCTGTGGATGGAGCTCACCCTGCCTAAGAATGGATATCAGTGTGCACAGTGTTAGGAAGCGAACCAAGAAGGACCCGCTTGGAAAGAGGTCCGACCTGTTTTACAGTTTGCCCCTTTAGGCATGCTCTGTAGAAACTTGCATGGCCCAAATGTTTCCTGAGGCTCTCCATATCAAGAGATGGTGATATCCCTGCCAGGCAGTGACAAAGTGACAGAAATGTCTTTCCAGCTGCGAAGGGGAGGTTGCAAAGTGAAGGCCCATGGAACCGGGTTTGGGTCATGGTAGGGAAAACAGAAAGGAGTCCTGGGGCACCAAGTGTGCCTGGAGGTGGTGCCTGTGAATCCCCAAGGACTCCCAGCTGGAACCACGTTCCTTTCTCGGCACCAGAGCCCCACATCCTCAGCTGGCCTGTGTGAGAGGAGACAATGCGACCTTTAGAAATGCTAATCCCTAACTGTGTTTTGTTGATGTGAATTACAGCTGGTGTTTGCTGTGTAATGTTGTTGTGGACATGGACAATGTGGACCAAGGCAATGGCACAAGTGAGTGGCTGGCTGTTCCCTTGGAAGAAGAAAGTCCTGCAAAGGAGCAGTGTTGGTGCTGCTCGCATCACTCACTGACTTCGCCCATTCCATGCAGTGGGACCCCCAAATCAGGGGCTTAGGCTATATCTCCCTAGGGAAATCCCTGTGGGAAGCACCAGCAGTTTGTGGAGTGCCTAACAGAGACACTTTGTCTTTCAGGAGCTGCTCGGGCTGTCTGCAGCAGGCCTGGAGTCCCTGCGGTAGGACATTACAGTGATACTGCTTCTGGGCAACAGCACCAGCATCAGTTCTTTGCACTTGGTTGCCTTATGGCCAAGTCCTTCCCTTGTCCCTTTCCCTTGTCTTTCCSTTTTGATAAACCTGACAAAGCAGGGAAAGGGGGCCCAAGCGTGCATGTCTCTTCTCCTCCATGAGCTTGCAGGTGCCCAGCAAGGGCTGGGCAGCTCTGACAGAACCTGCTTTCCTGTTGTGTTCAGGACCCCGCTTGCCCTGTTGCGAGAACACACCCAGCAGATGCAGCTTCTCATGGAACAAGTGGCTCAACTGAGTGTGGAAATGGGCAACATGAAGAAGGTGATCCGGCATTTGGTGGACGAGGTCTTGGATGAGCAGGACCCCTGGCAGGCACTTCCCAGGGTGGAAGTGGTGGGGGTTTTTTCACATACCCTGGGCACCTATTCCCTTCCCAGGAGTGTGCTMGTTGAGCTTCTCCTCTACAAAGCCCCTTCTCTGGGCATCGTTCGGTCAGGCCACTTCAGGGCAGGGCTCTCAGCACTCTTCTTGTGGCATGCCCATGCCTCTGGTAGCTGTGGCCTGATCCATCAAGCCGTGCTGAGACACAGGAACACGGCTGGGAGCAGTTGGGGCTGACCTGAGCCTGACCTGGAGCCAGGGGGTGCAGGCAAGGGTTGGCGGGGGCTGATCAATGTCTGCGCTATGGTGGTGGGCTGCTCACTCTTCAGGATCCCCAGCTTCTCACACCAGAAAGCACTGAGTCTTGCCGCTCCTTGGAGGAGGCTTCTCTTGTGTTTCCCAGCACAGCTTTGCTCTGTTAGGAGGCACTAGTAGTGGTTATTTTTCATATTCTTTCGTGTCTTTCCCAGGAGATTGTGGAAACGAAGCAGGCGATGTCCCAGGTCGGCTTGGACGGCTACCTGCAGGAGTCTGATTGGGCTCTGGAAAGCTCAGGTGTGCACACAAGTCCAGTCCTTGCCTTGTGCTGGTGTCCAGGCTGCTCACCAAAGYGCGGGGAGATGAAGCAACATCTCGGCGTCCAGAATTGGAGGCGCTTGTGCCTGTGGTGGCACCAATGGGAGTGGTGAAGGTTTTTCCTGMCAGCCACCGGACTAGCTGTGCTCAGCTGCTCTCTCCCCATTTCAGGTGCCACCATTGACAGGCCGAGAACATCCAAGACCTATGCGTGGGACAACAGTTGGCTGTGCAGGGTGTTTTGGCTCTGTTCTGCTGCAACCCGCCCCGAGACAATTCTGCAGGTATCTCAGCAGAAATCGTCAGTGCCGGTTGCATACCGAGTGGAGGACACACACCAGGGCATCTCCCCGCTGTCCTTAGATCTTGCTCAAGCCCACGGCATTAATCTGGTTCCTGAAACCTCATGTCTACTGTAGAGCTCAGCATGCTGCAAATTGGGGGTTCCCCTCGGGAGGGACACTGACGTGAACTGCGGCATCCCAGCCAAAAGCCCTGGGCACAGCTGGGTGAAGGAGTTTCTCCTTTGCACCCCCACGTGTCCCCCACAGCCCCGATAGTCCCCTGCATTCTCTGATGGGATGGGAGGCTTGTAGGAGATGGCAAGAGGATCTGCAGAGCTGCTGGGAAGAGGACCTTGACCCAGATACGGCCTGGGAGATTTCATGCTTTTCTCCTCAGAAGTCTCCTCTTTTCTGGACTACTGAAAGTGCCCTTTACCAGACAGGGAAGAAGACCTCATGCTCATAGTCTCCCACTCCATTCATTTATCATTTGAAATGCCCCCCATATACAGAGAGGCCACCGCGGAGCTGTTTCTCCATGTCTAGCGGTGCGGGTCCTGGTGCTTCCTCACTGCTCTTTGCTGTCGCCTTTCATTTGCAGCAGGATGTTTCCCCTGGACACTGCTGGCCTTTCCCGGGATTCCATGGCCACGTGGTCATTAAACTGCCTGCCCGAATCCGGCCAAAAGCTSTCACCATGCAGCACATCTTCAAAAACGGTTCTGCATCCGGGAGCATCAGCAGCACGCCCAGAGATTTCACTGTGTCTGTAAGTCTCTGCCAGGTCATTCTGATCGAGCTCTGGCCATGGGGGAAAACCCTAACAGACACTTGTCATTGTGTGTTGTTGGGGAGTTGTGGCATGGCCTGAGCACTGCAGTGGTCAGCAGGGCTTCATCCCTCTTAACGCTTGTTTTGGCCAAGTATCTCCATCTCGGCAGAGGCTGGCCGGGTAACAGGTCCACACGCAGTGCCTATGGTTCCTCCTGGTCAGAGGGCCTCTGACCTGCTCTCTGTGTTCTCTGTCTCCAAGGGAGTGGATGCAGGAGGAGAGGAGGAAGCTCTCTTGGGCACCTTCATGTATGATACGGAGCGAGAGGGCATGCAGACCTTCTCTCTGAAGCCACACGAAGTTCAGGTGGGCGAGACACGCCGGGGGAAAAGTACCCTGTGGGGTCCTTCCCAGAAGGATCTACTGGTTTTATTGTCGCTCTTCACGTCGCACTCAAGCTGTTGCTTTTCCCCATGTTTTCTCTGCAGAACGAGCTTCCCAAGGCCTTTCAGTATATAAAACTTTTGATACAAAGCAACTGGGGACACCCAGAGTACACCTGCGTTTATCGAGTGCAGATTCATGGGAAGAGGGCAAACCAGAACTGATGCCATCAGTCAGAAAACAGGCTGGGACCTTCTTGGACTGTGAATGAAAAGAAGCAAGCAAGAGGAGAAGAGATGTTTGCTTTTGTGTGCATCAAGGTAGTTTCACAGTCTGAAAACCAGAAAACCAGTCTGTTTTCGCTGAAGGAAGATTGTTCCTCGACCTTTCTGCTTTCTCTAGAATGTTTTCAAAAACGTGTTTTCTCAATTTAAAAAAAATAAAAAAGAAGATAATGCTTACATATCCTTCCTTTTTCTCTAATTCTTGTGGACTGGAGATACCATCCCCTTTTTTTCAGCCCAGGAAGGAATCAGAGTCTGACAGAGTTTGGGGTAAAAGATCCCCCCTTCATGGATCCCTTGCATACAGGGTGCATGGCTAGCGCAGCTAGTCCTGCAGAAGTGACTGAATTGAAAGAACCCTGACAACACAATGTCAAACATTGCAAATCTAGAAGGGTTGTTCATTCCCTCATCATTCTATATCCCTGTGCCTAGTGCCATAGTGCCTGATAGCAGTATGAGATCATTTAGGTGTCKTACGGCTGTACAGTGATCTGGTGGAGAAGAMGAAAACAGACTCAAGAGAGAAAWTCTTCTGGTTTATACTCCTGAAAAATAATTGTAGTTAGGACCAATATAGATTCACATCAGGTTTTTAGTCCTCTCCTGAGGAGGGGACTGAAACTGGGATATGAAACCCTAGCTCATACCCACCAGATCTTATTATTGCTGAACACCAGGATATGCATCCCAGTTGTATTTACTGCGGGCTTCGTATGGATAAATCCATGGGGGCATTGGATAATCTTCTTTCTTCCATCTCCTTATAATTTATAGACAGTTCAAACAATTTGGGGTGTATTTTTTCTGGGAGACCAGAAAGAAAGGGTGGGGGGGCCCTGTGGACCCTCATGCAGCCCCCAGGGGCCTTCACGTGCCTGTAGCTGGGGGAGCCCTGCGGCCTTTCGTACAGCCCCCAGGAACCTCCGTGCACCCATGGTCGGGGGGACCCTGCAACCTCTCGTGTGGCCCCCAGGGCACTCTGTGTTCCTGTGCTAGGGGGAAACGTGCGGCCTCTCGTGTGGTCCCCAGGGTCCTTTGTGTACCTGTGGCTGGTGGGGCCCTGCGGCATCTTGTGTGACCCCAGGGCCCTCCGTGCGCCCGTGGCTGAACGGACCCTTTGGCCTCTCTTGTGACCCCCAGGGTCCTATGTGCGTCCATAGGTGTCAGGGTTCCGTGGCCTCTCGTGCAACCCCCAGGATCCTCCGTGTACCTGTGGCTGATGGAACTCTGTGTCCTCTCATGTGGCCACCAGGGCCCTCCGTGTACCCATGGCCAGGGCCGCTCTGCGGCCTCTCGTGTGACCCCCCGTGTCCTCTGTGCACCCGCGGACGCTCGGTCCGTGCGTCCTCTTGTGTGGCCCCCAGGGTCCTCCATGCGCCCGTGACCTCCTGGGCCCTGTGGTCTAACCTGCCGACCCCAGGGYCCTCCATGTGCCCGTGGACGGCGAGGCCCAGCAGCCTCTCATGTGGCCCCAAGGGGCCTCCGTGCGCCCGTGGACACCCAGGACATTTGGTCTCTCGTGCGGTCCTCAGGGCCCTCTGTGCACCTGTGGCTGCCCAGGCCCTACCACCTCTAGTGAGGTGTCCCGATCCGCTGTCGGGAGAGGTTTCGATACGATCCCAAGAGCGAGATTAAGACACAAACGAGGTCAAATGCTATGCAACCTTGTAAGCTGTATTTTCATAGTCGTGATAGAATAGAGAGAAGAAGGGAAGAAGGGAAAAAGGAAAAAAAAAATAAAGAGAGAGACATAAAGAAAGAGAGAGATGCAGCAAGATTATAGTTACCACCACCACCAGTCCAGCTACGTTCCGTCAGTTCCACCTCRGTGTGGGCGTTGGTATCTGGAAGAAGAGGCCACTCTCGATGCTGGTGATGATCTCTTGAGAGGGTTCAAAAGACGACGAAGAAGAAACCGCTGGTCCCTTGGTGTGCAGGAGAAGAAGTCTCTCGGTGCTGGTGGAGAGGAAGAAGGCCTCTCGGTGCTGGTGGAGAGGAAGAAGGCCTCGGTGCTGGTGGAGAGGAAGAAGGCCTCTCGGTGCTGGTGGAGAGGAAGAAGGCCTCTCTCCATGGAGGAAAATGTAGTCCTTTTATTGTCCCAGTTCTTGAAGGTTCCACCCACTTGAAGATTTCTGGTACGTGCCGTCCGTGTCCTACGTGCTGGGTGCTCTGGTGCTCCTCTTCCCCCCCAGCTTGAGTGCTCATGCTGCCTGGAGGGCACTGCTGGGCATTGTTAGCCCAAAAAGTCACAGATCCTTAAGATGATGTCACAGTCTTCCTGATGCAGCAGTTAAGAGGTGTGAATGGTGCAGCAACAACATTGAGATAAGCACATCAACCATTGCTCTTGGGCTGATATCAGTCTTGGGTTGATATCACAGTATCAATGATGTGGCAACAATGTCGAGACAAACATAGCCCAAAATAGTCTCTTACATGAGGTCCCCAGGGTGCTCCGTGCGCCCATGGACTGCGGGGTCCTGTGGTCTCTCGTGTGGTCCTCAGAGCCCGCCGTGGGCTGGGAGCCGCCCGGGCACTGTGGATTCTCGTGTGGCCCCCAGGGCCCTCTGTGCACCCGTGGCCTGTTAGGCACTGTGCCATCTCGTGTGGTCCCCAGCGCCTTCTCTGTACCTGTGGCGGGTGGTGCCCTGCAGCCTCTCGTGTGGCCCCGAGGGACCTCCGTGTACCTATGGCTGCRGGTGCCCTCTGACCCCTCGTGTGTCCCCCTCCCAGGGCCCTCCATGTGGCCGTGGCTGGGGCTGCTCTGCAGCCTTTTGTGTGTTCCCCAGGTCCCTCCGTGTACCCATGGCTGCGGGTGCCCTCTGACCCCTTGTGTGGCCCCCAGGGCCCTCCACGTAACTGTGGCTCGGGGTGCCCTGTGGCCTCTGGTGCAGCCCCTCTGGTGGTCACCCGGGCCCTGCAGTTTCTCGTGCGGCAACCAGGCGCTCCTTGCGCCCATGGATGGCCAGTCTCTGTGGCCATTCGTGTGACCCCCAGGGCCGTTCGTGCGCACTTGCCTGCTGGTGCCCTGCGGCCTCTCATGTGGTCCCCGGGGCCCTCTGTGCACCCGTGGACACCCGAGGACTGTGGTCTTTCACATCTACGCCAGGGCCTTCCATGTGCCCATGGTCGCCCCGGCCCAGCGGCCTCTCGTGCGGCCACCAGGGCCATTTGTGCGCCCATGGACGCCCGGACCCTGCGGCCTATCATATGGTCCTCAGGGGCCTCGGTGCGGACCCCAAGGCCCTTGGTGCACCGGTGGAAGGCACGGTCCTGTGGCCTCTCGTGTGGCCTCAAGGGCCCTCCATGCGTCTGTGGCCCGTGGGACCCTGTGGCCTCTCATGCGGCTCCCAGGGCTCTCCGTGTGCCTATGGCCACCAGGGCACTGCAGTCTCTTGTGTGCCCCCCAGGGCTCTCCATGTGCCCTTGGACGGCGGCACTCTGCGACCTCTCAAGCGGCACCCAGGGCTCTTCGTGCATCTGTGGACGACTGAACCCCTTAGCCTCTTATGAAGCCACCAGGGTCCTCAGAGCACCCGTGAAGGCCCAGGGCCTGCCGTGCCTCATGCAGCTCATACGGCCCTCCGTGCGCCTGTGAATGGCAGGGCTCTGTGGCCCTTGTGTGGCTCCCAGGGCCCGGTGTCAGCCTGTGGCCGTCCAGACCCTGCAACCTCTCATGTGGCCTCCAGAAACCCCTTTTCGCCTGTGGCCGTGCGGGCCCTGCAGTCTCTCGTGTGGCTCCCAGGGCCCTCTGTGCGCCCATGGCTGCCTGGGTCCTGCGACCTCTCGTGTGGCCCCCAGGTCACTCCGTGCGCCCCTGGACCCCCGGACCTGCAGCCTCTCGAGTGATCACCGTGCCCTCCCTGTGTCCATTGACGCCCAGGGCCTGTGGTCTCTTGTGCAGCATCCAGGGTGCTTTGTGCGCCTGTGGACGAGCAGTGCCTGCAGCCTCTCATGCGGCCCATAGGATCCTCTGTGCACCTGTGGCCAGTCGGTTCCTGTGGCCTCTCATGCAGCCCCCAGGGCCCTCCGTGTGCCCCTGCCCCGTGGGGCCCTGCGAAATCTTGTGCAACATCCAAGGCCATCCATGCGACTGTGGATGTCCAGACTCTTGGGCGACTCAGGCAGCCCCCAGGGCACTCTGTGTGCCCATGGACGGAGGGGCCCTATGACCTCTCATGCGACCCCCAGGGCCTTCCAAACGCCTGTGGACGGCAGAGCGCTGCGGTTTCTCCTACAGCCACCAGTGCCCTCCGTACGCCCGTGGGCACTCAGGCCGTGTGGTCCTTCGTGCGGACCTCAGGGCCCTCCATGCACTCATGGCAAACCAGGCCCTGTGGCCTCTTGTGCAGACCCCAAGGCAACCCATGTGTCCGTGGCCACACGGGCCCACCGGCCTCTCTTGTGGCCCCCACTGTCATCCGTGCGCCTATGACTGGCCTCCCCTTTGGCCTCTTGTGCAGCCCCCAGGGTCCTCCATGCGCCCTCGGTCAGGCTCCCCCTGCGGCATCTCGTGCGGCCCCCAGAGCCCCATGCAAGCACCTAGCCTGCGTTGGCCTGCGGCCTCTCGTGCAGCCCCCAGGACTCTCCATGCACCCGTACTCGGGCTCCCCCTTCGGCCTCTCGTGCGTCCCCCAGGGCCATCTGTGCGCCCATGGTCAGGCTCCCTCTGTGGCCTCTCATGTGAACCCCAGGGCCCTCCGTGCGCTTGTGGCCCGGCCTCCCCTGCAACCTTTCCTGCGGGTCCCAGGGCCCTCCGTGCACCCGTGCTCAGAGTCCCCCTGCGGCCTTTCTTGCAGCCCTGAGGCACCCCCGTGCATCCGTGGCCAGGCTCCCCGTGACCTCTCGTTTGGCCCCAGGGCCCTCCGTGAGCCTGCGGTCTCACGTACGGCCGCCAAGGCCCTCGGTGCGCCTGTGGCCGGGGTCCCCCTATGGCCTCTCATGCAGCCCACAGGGCCCTCCATGCGTCCGTGGCCGGGCTCCCCTTGCGACCTGTTGTGCAGCCCCCAGGACCATCCATGCGCCCGTGGCCAGCATTGCCCTGTGGTGTCTTGAGCAGCCCCCAGGGCCCTCCGTGTGACCTTGTTCGCTCTCCATCTGCAGCCTCTCGTGCGACACCCAAGGCCCACCGTGAGACAGTGGCCAGCATTGCCCTGCGCTCTCTCGTGTGGCCCCAAGGGCCATCCGTGCACCTGTGGCTGGGCTCGCCCTGCATCTTCTAGTGCGATGTCCAGGTTCCTTCATGCCCCCAAAGCCAGTATTGCCCTGTGCTCTCTCGTGCTGACCCCAGGGTCCTTTGTGCGCTCATGGACGGGCTCCCCCTGAGACTTTGCAGTCCCCAGGTCCCCCCATGCATCCGTGGCCGGGCTACCCCGTGGCCTCTCCGGTGGTCCCCAGGACCCTCCATGCGCCCGTGGCTGGACTCCCCCTGCGGCCTGTTGAGCGGTCCCCAGGGACCTCCGTGCGTCCATGGCCGGACTCCCCTTGCGGCCTCTTGTGCGGCCCCCAAGGCCCTCTGTAAGCCAGTGGCCAGGCTCCCCCTGCGGCCTCTCGTGCGACCCTCAGGACCCTGGGTGTGCCCGTGGCCGGGCTCCCCCTGCAGCCTCTCKTGTGGACCCCAGTGCCCTCCATGTGCCCATGGTGGCCATGCCCTGCGTACTCTCGTGTGGCCCGCAGGGCACTCTGTGGGCCCATGGCCACCCGCGCTTTGTGGCCTCTCATGCGACCCCCAAGGCCCTCTCTTCCCTTGTGGCCGCCCATGCCATTCTGCCTCTTGTGTGGCCCCCAGGGTGCTCCATGCACCCATGGCCGCCTGGACCCTGTGGCCTCTCGTGAGACCCCCAGGGTCTTCCGTGCGTCCGTGGACGCCTGGGTCCTGTGGCCTCCCGTGCAGCCCCCAGGTGTTATAAAAATTGAGCCCACTGCCAATTCTTAGGCTAATATAATTTTATTTGTATAAGGCAAGCAAACAGCGCTGGGTGCGCAGGGAGTCTGTGCTCCACCAGCATGCACACCAAAGGCCAGTTACAATCTCCTTATATAGGGTAAGAACACCCATATACTGGTAGCCCCCCTTGTTTGTTTCCTTGCATAAGGAGTTCCTTGCTGTGCCAGCGCCAGCTGGTCGTGGTTGTCCCTGGTGCTCCTTCTGATCGTCGAGGGATGAAGGCCCCCCAGTCTTCAAGAGTAACTGCGAGATAACCTTGTCTGGCTTGTCTGACTTACTTAAATCACAAACTCTTGTCTATACCTTGTCTGGGAGCAAATGGTTGTTTGACTTAAATCACAAGCTCTTGTTTATATTCATTTACACGAATCACAATGGAACATCTCACAATCCCCCACCTTTTTCTTTATTTCATTGATTCGTGTTCTTTCCTCAAATTTTTCTAACACCCTTTGAGCCAGTGTTATCCTCCCCATTTCCCTTTTTACTATAATCAACTTGTGTGTTTTTCCCTTTTTGACCATTTCTGGACATAAAGGCATTGCTGATATCTGCATTTCCTGCTGATATCTGCATTTTTTTGTTGGGAGCAGAAATGGAGTGGCGCCTCTGTGTGTTTGCCTCCGCGTGCTGCTCGGATGGCGCTTAAGGTGTGGGGGAGGGAGGATGCGAAGAGCCTTCCCTGGAGGATGGCTGCACAGGGCATGCTGAAGGAAGTGCAGGGCTGTGTGGAGAGTCATGCCACCTGTGAAACGCTTGCCATGCTAGCCTTGAAGGCAATTGCAGAGAGAGGACCTATTTGTGAGATGGTGCCAGGCGGGTAATGGGAAGAGGAGTGTCATGCTGGGAGAGGCACGAGGATGAGGAGTGTGGGGAGTCCCCTAGGGCAGACTTGTGGTGGGTGGCGGCTCTGGGGGCGCCTGAGGAGGGGCATGCTCTGCAGGGAGCAGGGAGCACAGAGGTGGGGAGAGGCCAACTCATGGTGCACTGCAGAGAGCTGCTCTGGAGTGTTGAGAGGAGGCAAGGCCMAGGTGCCTGGTGTCCCCCTAGCGACCAGAAGYAGGCCTTTGTGATGCAGGTGRYGTCATGGCCACAGGCCACTGTGATGTGGCGGTGCCCATGGTGAGCGTGTCGCGGCTGGGGTCCTCACTGTGAGCGGGGCACTTGGAGCAGGAGGAAGCAGGTTTGGTTGTGGGAGGACTTGGTCCTCATGAGTCTCTGTCCATGTCACTGCGTTTCCTAGGGTACGGTTTAAGGTTAGTGTTATTCAAACAGTAAGGTTTAGGATTAGGGTTCCAGGGTAAGGTTAGTTTTAAGGTTAGTGCTGAGTTTCGATTGTTCTGGATAGGGTCAGGTTTTAAAGGTAGCAGGAGGGTTAGGGATAAACTTAAGAGGTAGGTTTAGGGTTGTGTTAGGGTCAGGGTCCGGTTCAGTGTTAGGGTTACGGGTTGGGTTTTATGGGTTAGTGTTCTGGGTGGAGTTAGAGGGTTAGGGTTAGTGTTTATGTGTTAGTGTTATGATTAGTGTTTAGGGTTTAGTGTTTAGGGTTAGTGTTTAGGGTTAGTGTTAGTGTTTAAGTGTTAGTGTTTTGATTAGTGTTTAGGGATTAGTGTCTAGGGTTAAGGTTTAAGTGTTAGTGTTATGACTAGTGTTTAGTGTTTAGGGTTCGGTTTAGGGTTCGGGGTAGTTTTTAAGTGTTAGTGTTATGATTAGTGTTTAGGATTTAGTGTTTAGGGTTAGGGTTTAGGGTTAGTGTTAGTGTTTAAGTGTTAGTGTTTTGATTAATGTTTAGGGTTTAGTGTCTAGGGTTAGGGTTTAAGTGTTAGTGTTATGACTAGTGTTTAGTGTTTAGCGTTCGGTTTAGGGTTAGGGGTAGTTTTTAAGTGTTAGTGTTATGATTAGTGTTTATGGTTTAGTGTTTAGGGTTAGGGTTTAGGGTTAGGGTTATTGTATAAGTGTTTGTGTTATGATTAGTGTTGAGGGTTTAGTGTTTATAGTTAGGGTTAGTGTTTAAGTGTTAGTGTTATGATTAGTGTTTAGGGCTTAGTGTTTAGGGTTAGTGTTTAAGTGTTAGTGTTATGATTAGTGTTTAGTGTTAGGGTTTGGGTTATCATTTGGGTTAGGGTACAGTTTAGTGTTAGGATTAGGGTTTGGATTAGGTTTAAAGTGGTTGTAAAGCGCAAAGCGCCATGTGGAATGCAACTTCAGAGGCCATGCAAAAGGACATGCGGGGCAACATAAAGTCTGCCCGTACGACAACTTTTATCTCTCAGTTTTTCTTGGCCCTCACGAGTCTCTTTGTATGTTACACTCTTAGTGTTAGGCTAAGAGTTAGAGTAGCGATAAAGCGCTAGGGATTGTGGTTAGGGTTAGTGTTTATGTGTTAGTGTTATGATTAGTGTTTAGGGTTTAGTGTTTAGGGTTAGGGTTTAGGGTTAGGGTTACTGTTTAATTTTTAGTGTTATGATTATTCCTTAGGCCTTAGTGTTTATGGTTAGGGGTTAGGGTTAGGATTAGTGTTTAAGTGTTAGTGTTATGATTATTGCTTAGAGTTTCGTGTTTAGGGTTATGGTTTAGGGTTAGGTTTAGTGTTTAAGTGTTAGTGTTATGATTATTGTTTAGGGTTTAATGTTTAGGGTTAGGGTTTAGGGTTAGGGTTAGTTTTTAAGTGTTAGTGTTATAATTACTGTTTAGGGTTTTGTGTTTAGGGTTAGGGTTTAAGTGTTAGTGTTATGATTAGTGTTTAGTGTTAGTGTTTGGGTTATCATTAGGGTTAGGGTAAGGCTTAGTGTTAGTATTAGGTTTTGGTTTAGATTTGGATCGGTTGTAAAGCACAAAGCCCCATGTGGAATGCAACTTCAAAGGCCATGCAAAAGGACATACGGGGCAACATAAAGTCTGCCTGTACAACAACTTTTTATCTCTCAGTCTTTCTTGGCCCTCATAAGTCTCTGTGCATGTCATACTCTTTCTTAGGGTTAGACTAAGGCTTAGAGCTGTGATAAAGCACAGAGCGCCGTGTGGCATGCGTCTTCCTTCCTTGTTGGCATCAAAAAGTGGCTTGGTGGAGGGAGGCATTTTCTTAGCGTGGTTCTAGATTGGAGGTTAAATGGAGGAGTGTGGGGAGTCCCCTAGGGCAGACTTGTGGTGGGTGGTGGCTATGGGGTGCCTGAGGAGGGGCATCCTGTGCAAGGAGCAGGGAGCACAGAGCTGGGTATGGGAGTGTTCAGTCYGGAGGCCTGGTTGGCAGCGGATACACCTCCCACAAGGATGATCCCCTGACTCTCGGCCCAACCCCTGGCAATATAGCTCGTTGTAGCTGCTCAATAAAGTTGGACCTGAGCCATCAGCCTCGTCCCCGGAGTCTTCCTCTGTCCTCACCCTCACCAGGCTGCAGGCCACCCCACATATTGGTGCCCAACGTGGGGCTCATTACAGGTAGGCGGTGAGGTAAGTGGCTCTGCGCCCAGATTCTGGGCTGCACGCCCACATTGTGGGCTCCCTCCGCCCACATCCTGGGCTCTGCACGTTGCTAAAGAGCAGCACCCATAGGTACGGGCTCTTGCTGCCTTGCTGCAGGCTAGGTAACGGAAGATCTGGCTCAG
>PTEX01000625.1:0-14924 GCA_003342815.1 Eudromia elegans | reverse complement strand
ATAGAGATGCCTTAGGACAGGGAGGTTGTGTAGAGCCTCCCTTGGAGTGAGGCTGCAAAGGGCATGTCGAAGAACATGCAGGGAAACACAAAGTCTGCGCGTACGACAACTTTTCTCTCCCTCTTTCTTGGTCCTCATGAGTCTCTSTCCATGTCACACTGTTTCCTAGGTAAGATTTAAGTTTAGGCTTAGCGTAACGGTAAGGTTTGGGATTAGGTTTCCGGGTTAGGGTTAGTTTTAAGGTTAGGACTGAGTTCTGAGGGCTCCGGTTAGGGTTAGGGGTTAAAGGTAGCAGGAGGGGTAGGGATAAACTTAAGGGGTAGGTTTAGAGTTGTGTTACGGTTAGGGTCCGATTTAGTGTTATAAAAACCCTAAAAATTCTATTGTTGTTCTAATTCTACACTTTGTAACAATTATAAAAAGTATATATCAAACTTGAATAGAAAACATAAGGCACAGTGAACAGGTGCAAATTAAGTGGTAACTATGTAACTAAGAAACTATGTAGCTAGGGACGACTGGGGATAACACTGAGAAAGTACCTTCTTACAGCAGTTGCCAGTGCTCCATTACCATGATGTTGACCTTCTGCAGCCGGCTTTTGACAAATGCTGCTAGCTTACTCAGTATACAGGGCCCAAAGATCAGTGCCATCAAGACCATTGCGATCGGCGCTATCAGGGTAGATATCAGGGTGGTTAACCACGGTGAATGGTTAAACCATGAGTCGAACCATCCTTGTTGGGCTTACCTGTCTCTCTGCCTTTTTTCTAGACCTTTCTTAAGTTTGGCCATCGTATCTCCGACGATCCCTGTGTTGTCTGCATATATACAACATTCCTCTCCTAGTGCTGCACACAATCCGCCTCGTTGTAAAAACAGGAAATCCAATCCTCTACAATTTTGTAAAACTACCTCAGACAGCGACCTTAATGACTTTTCCAGAGCGCTAAGGGACTGTTCGATTCGAGCCCGATCTTCATCCACTTGCATGCTGAGGGAATTAAGGTTTTTGTTCTGTTCRACTAGGGAGGCTACTCCTGCTCCTGCCCCCACGGCTCCTAAGGCCAGTAGGGTAGCTATGGTCAGAGCAGTGAAGGGTTCTCGCTTTTGCACATGATGAGAAACTGAAAAAGTTTGATGGTCATACATGTACTCCTCAGGATGGTATATGATTCTTGGAACAATCATTGCCTGTATGCAAAATTCGTGCCTCTTGGCAAACAATTTAAGGGATATACACGGGGTAACCCTGGATTTCAAGCATATCCATTTGGTATTATTGGCAGGAGCTAACCAGTCAGCTCTCAACCCCTTTCCTGATATGATCTCGTTTGCACATAGATGCCTTTTTTCAAGGRGTACATCACTGACACAGCTACCGTGCCTGGATACGTATTGCATTGTTATGCCCGGGTTGTTTGTCTTTACATTCCACAGGCATTGAGCTGGGTTAGAACTGTCTACTAGTTCTGGATTAGCGGGTGTGCCTACTGCTTCGTAGAAAGGAGGCTTTACGTCATAACAAAGCCAGCAGTTTGTCGCCATATTTGGATCTGTAAGGTTCAGTCCCTGGTACGGTAAGGTTCAATACCTGGTATTTAGAGCCTGGGTGGTACTGAGGGTTGTATCCTCGGTATTAGATGTCTGTGGACTAAGAACCGGGTTAGACCCAATTGCTTGGGGTGTTTGAATAACCACGTGTTTTTTAATCAGAATTAGATCTCCTCTGTCTGTTCCSGATTCCCAGTACCTGACTCCCCAAGTTTTTCCTGTCAGCCATCCTGAGTCGTCTGCTCGCAGTACCTGAAGGAGTATATGGTTACAACCACTATATGCTAGGGATATATGAAATGATGGGTGCCCACAGCCAAAAGATTCCCACATCGTCACTAAGTATCTATCTCAGGGAAAAGGTGACCAGGAAGAAGCAATGGTAACGCAGTCCCAATATGCACAATAACACTGATTAGGATAGTTGCAATACTGCTTTCCTGGGTTAGGTGCTGGGCAAAGATAATAAGGTTTCAGGGTTAAGCAAGGCTGTATGGGCACTAGTGCGCATGGTGGAACAGAGAACCTCGGAGCTCCTACTGTAACATTTCTTGCGATTACTTCTTGATCGCGCCACCTGCTAAGAACCCATTTGAAAGGTTGATAGCGATGGTGATTCGGTTCTGCCTGGCCTATAGTGACAAGCTCCAAAATCAAGATCGCACAAAGGCATCGCGGCCCACCTCCGCGGAGGCTAGCTTGTCGTTGTTTGGATTCTGTCGGTGCGGGGCTCTCGGGCTTAGGCAGGTTGCCTGCTGGCTTGTCAATGTCTCTTGCCACCGGAGTGTACGGGTTATGGGGGCATCCGATGACCCGGTCCTGTGGAGAAAGACTCACAGTTTTCATTAGTCTTAATCTGAAGGTCTGTTTTAATAGACTTAAGTGGACACCTTTTGACTCTGCCATCTTTTCTGACCTCAGCGTATCCTCGCCCCGTCAGAGCTAACTTCCACCCTTGTTCCCAGTCTCCCAGCTCATTTCTAACTACGACTCGGGGGGTCTTCTTCCAGCGCTCGAGTAGCCCAATGTTTCTGGGCGGGGCTATCCACTTCCTCTCCCCTGGGGAACTGGTTTAATGCTAATAAAGCAGTCGCTAGCAAGCGTGCCTGGTCTCCTGAGGGAATGGTACTGGTAAAACCTTCTGTTTTTGCTAATACCTCCAATTTAGATTTCAGGGTCTGATTTGCCCGTTTGACTATAGCTTGCCCTGTGCTGTTATAYGGGATGCCGTGTATTAAGGTGATACTCCATTTCGAAGCAAACACCTGAACTGATTTAAACACAAAGTTCGGACCGTTGTCTGTTTTGATCTGACTAGGGACACTAAGCCATGCCATGGCTGCCAACCAATGTTGGATGGTTGCTTTGGAGTCAGTCTTAAGGTGTTGGGTAGCTACAATCACTCCGCTATATGTGTCTACAGTTACTGCTAGCCACGCTCGAGGCTTCAGCAACTGGCAGAGCGTTAAATTTGTCTGCCACACCTCAGAGGCTTTGAGACCCCTGGGAATGACTCCACTGGACCACAGTGAAGCTTTCTGACAATGAGGACACGTAGCTACTATGTGTTTGGCATCGGTGCCTGAAATCTCACCTCTCTTTGCTAGCGCTTTAGCTCCGATGTGGAGGAACTCGTGTACTTGACGGGCGTCTCTTAGCGTCCACAGTCTCTGTGCATGTCACACTCTTTCTTCGGGTTAGACTAAGGCTTAGAGCAGCAATAAAGCACAGAGCCCCGTGTGGCATGCATCTTCCTTCCTTGTTGGCGTCCGAAAGAGGGTTGTTGGAGGGAGGCATTTTCTTAGCGTGGTGCTGGATTTTCGGGTAAATGCTAGGTTGGAGTTAGGAGAGGGAGGAAGCGTAGAAGCTCCCTTGTAGCGAGCTTGCAAAGGGTATGAGAAGGGAAGCGCAAGGCTGTGCCAAGACTCCTTGTGTGAGAGCTTTTGTGTTGGGAGCAGAAATGGAGTGGCGCCTCTGTGTGTTTGCCTCCGCGTGCTGCTCGGATGGCGCGTAAGGTGTGTGGGAGGGAGGATGCGAAGAGCCTTCCCTGGAGGATGGCTGCACAGGGCATGCTGAAGGAAGTGCAGGGCTGTGTGGAGAGTCATGCCACCTGTGAAACGCTTGCCATGCTAGCCTTGAAGGCAATTGCAGAGAGAGGRCCTCTTTGTGAGATGGTGCCAGACGGCTCATGGGAAGAGGAGTGTGATGCTGGGAGAGGCATGAGGATGAGGAGCGTGGGGAGTGCCCCAGGGTGGCCTTGTGGTGGGTGGCTGCTCTGGGGCGCCTGAGGAGGGGCATCCTCTGCAGGGAGCACAGAGGTGGGGAGAGGCCAACTCATGGTATGCACCAGAGAGCCGCTCTGGAGTGTTGAGAGGAGGCAAGGCTGAGGTGCCTGGTGTCCCCCTAGCGACCAGAAGCAGGCCTTTGTGATGCAGGTGATGTCATGGCCACAGGCCACTGTGATGTGGCGGTGCCCATGGTGAGCGTGTCGCGGCTGGGGCCCTCAGTGTGAGCGGGGCGCTTGGAGCAGGAGGAAGCAGGTTTGCTTGTGGGAGGATTTTTGCTGCTGTCCCCCTAGGCTTTGGGCTTCCTGATAGAGACACCTTAGGATAGGGAGGATGTGTAGAGCCTCCCTTGGAGTGAGGCTGCAAAGGGCATGCCGAAGGACATGCGGGACAACACAAAGTCTGCGCGTACGACAACTTTTCTCTCCCTCTTTCTTGGTCCTCATGAGTCTCTGTGCATGTCACACCGTTTGCTAGGGTAAGGTTTAAGGTTAGGCTTAGTGTAATGGGAGGTTTAGGATTAGGGTTGCGGGTTAGGGCTGGTTTTAAGGTTAGGGCTGAGTTTGGAGGGTTCCGGTTAGGGTTAGGGGTTAAAGGTAGCAGGAGGTTTAGGGATAAACTTAAGCGGTAGGTTTAGGGTTGTGTTAGGGTTAGGGTCCGATTTAGTGTTAGGGTTAAGAGTTAGGATTAGGGGTTAGGGTTCGGATTGAAGGGATAGGGTTAGTGTTTAGTGTTAGGGTTAGTGTTTAAGTGTTAGTGTTCTGATTAGTGTTTAGGGTTTAGTGTTTAGGGTTAGTGTTTAGGGTTAGTGTTTAAGTGTTAGTGTTATGTTTAGTGTTTAGGGTTTAGTGTTTAGGGTTACGGTTTAGGGTTAGGGTAAGTGTTAGATGGTTAGAGTTAAAGTTAAGGTTACATATAGGGTTTAGTGTTATGTTTTTGGTTATCATTAGGGTTAGGGTAGGTTTAGAGTTAGGATGAGGATTTGGGTTTGGTTTAGAGTGGTGTTAAAGCGCAGAGTCCCATGTGGAATGCGGCTTCAAAGGCCATGCAAAAGGACATGYGGGGCAACATAAAGTCTGCCCGTAGGACACCTTTTATCTCTCCCTCTTTCTTGGCTCTCATGAGTCTCTGTGCATGTCACACTCTGACAAGTTCGCTTGTAGGCGACGGTCCGATCCTGCCACTGGCAGCCACTGGGTGCTGCTCGCGAATGCCCTGGTAACCGACCTTGCCAACAACCGGTCTCCCGCTCAACATCGTATTCAGCGGGGGTCTATCGTGGGGTGCCACGTGTCAGCAGGTCTGGCCGGCGGTCAGCGATTCCTCCGTCCGAGGCTCCCGTGGTATGGGCAGAGATTGCTGGCCTTAGGACCCCGGTCCACTCACTCACCACACATGTCACAAGCACACCCTCAAGCAATAAAGATACATACACGGGGGTCCAACAGCCAAGAATCATTTATTGCGCACAGGGGTTATATACATTGGTGGTCTACGTGCTGGTAAAACGATTGGCTGAGGGTTGGCCACCCCTCCGCCCTCCATTGGTCCCCGCATGATTCCCACCAGAGATGGACCCCTGATTGGGGCGCTCAGGATCCTCCCGCAGATTGGTCCACAATCCAGGGTGGGAGAATCCTGGCACCCCGTTGGTGGATACGGGGTTACCGGGCAACCCTCAGGGCGGCGGAGGAGCCCTCYGGCCCCCACCGCTTGCGGGGTCATCTAGCGGGCAAGGGCCTGATTCCTGACGCCCCCTAACTATTTACTTTATATASACACAAGGGAATGTATAGCCTTGCCGAACCCATCTCTCCTTTGAGCATCAAGGGGGGGGGGGGCATGTCACAGAGCCGTGCTCTGCAACAGCTCCCCCTTCCTTTTTTGCTCAAGGGAGAGCGGATTAGGCAGCCTTTACAAAACTAAAAATAAAAGTAATCATTTCTCGGGGTGACAGAGTTCTGCGACGTCGCCATCGATGTTCCGAGGATCTTCAGTTCTTGGTAAGCTTTCAGGTTTCACTCCATGCTAGGTCCGTCCGGTAAGGCTCAGTCCATAAGTCCAATTCCTCTGAGGGAATCGAGCTCTGGTCCTGGCTTGCTCATTTTTCCTTTTCAGTTACAGTCTTTTCATGTCGGATTTCCAGTTTGACATGGTAACAATCTTAACAGGAACAATAACAAATTAAATAGGAACTGCAGGATCAACAGTAAAAAATGGTAAGTAATAAACTCCCAGCAACAAAACTAGAAACACTTTCATTGACTGGATCAGACAAGGTCAGAGTAACAAGATAACCTTCCCTTTGCTTCTGGAATCGCCTCTTCTTCCGGCCCGATGGCAACGATGAGAACTCCGTCTGATACTTGATCGACCTTTGATTTCAAACATTTACATGTGATGGAAATACACATTAAAACTAATACGAATACAGCCAGAAGTCATAATCCTTCTTTCAGCCAGACAATGCCCCAGCTGGATATTCCCCCAAACTCTGATCTAAACCAATCACTAAGAGGATCACTTTCCAAGGTTATTTTGTTCACATGATCCTTTAACCATTTCAGTTGGGCAGGTATGGCCTGACTATGAGCTGAAAAATTAAAACAACAAAGGCCATCAAAGTCCTCACACCCATGACCCTGGGCAAGTAGGAGATAGTCGATCGCAGCCCTGTTCTGCATTATTGCTATTTGCTGGATTTCTTGATCCTGGAATAGTTCCTCTAGTATTTGAGTCGTTACGTTGGCTTGCTTCTGTGACCAGCAGGCCAAGCGTGCAACTTGCTTTAATGCCGCTCCAGCCGCTGCACTGGATATAAAGATGGAGAGGGCCACTCTGGACCCCACCGACATTACTGGAACTTTATCGTTACAATCAGCGGGGAGGGCAGCCCGTTTGTTCCTGTATTTAACGGCCGGTCAAAGCTTGGTTTGTTTCAGGGTAATAACGCTCAAGGCGCCCAAATAGCAAGGACCCCCATAGATCTTTTTGGGGATCTCGCTCCACGCTTTATCCCCGCATATTAGGAAGGTGCCCTCTGGCAGCGCTTTTGCTTGTTCGTTATTCCACAGTAGGGGGTGATGAGGAGGCTTAGAAGTTAGGCTAGCTCCAAAAGCGCTTAGAGGCATTTTGGTATTGTACTCCTGGATGGTAGTCGTAAAGGTACCACAATATTCATCTGCATAAGCAAAACCTTAGTGGGAAGAGGGTGTTACATCTTTCATGGAGGGAATGACAGCTCCACTCCCCCAAAACCTCTTCCTACCCCAAAATTTATCCCCAAAGATGAGGCAGGTCTGATTCCGTTCGTCAGGTTGATAGTCCACTCCCACAGATCCTGCTAAACTAATCTCACTTGGGTCTTTGCTTAAGCTAACATTTAGACCTCTTATCAGATGCGCAGCACACTGGGATAAAATTGGGATACCACTACAGTTGTTGATGGACATATTTTGAAACCGAGACACATTTAAATGAGGTTTCCCCACTAGGAGAGGTTTAAAGCTCCTATCAGGGGACGCCATCGAGAGACAAAGATTCTTTTCTCCTGAGCTTTTTGCCCAAGTCATCCAAACATTTTGTCTTTCTTGGAATTTTGCTTCCCCATCGCCGAACCGTAACAATCCGAAAAACACCAGTAGAGAGCAGATCAAATAGATCTTCATAGCCAAAACCTGGGAGAACAGAAATACAAGCTTACTCCTTTCGGGTAGAAGGATTTTACAACCTGATGCTGTTATAAGGTGATTGCAGCTAAGAACGCACCACCCTCGTCGGGGTTTCTGTCACCTGTAGCATCATCAGGCTCCTCTGAGCTTACCCGAACCCTTTTAGGGGTGCCCTTTTCAGGGATGCCCATTTGTGTGCCCTCCTGGCTTCAGCCACCTGGAGGGCACACAAATGGGTCCCTCCTGGGTGTCGAGGGAGGCATATCCCCGACCCAGGTATCTCAGTTTACTTGGACCCTTCCAAATCCCAGCCTTTGGGTCCTTGTACTTAAAGTAAACGTCCGGCTGTTCGGGTCTTTTACTGTTACCAGTGTGCACTATTGCCGGTGGATGCTCCTCACCAGCAAAGATACACAAATAATTAAGGACAAACAGGCTTTTTGCAAGCCTGATGGCAGGATCGTGATCCTCATATTTCGTTGGATATCTTTTCAAAGTTTGATTAGCTCTTTCAACTACAGCCTGGCCGGTGGGGGAATGGGGTATCCCAGTTAGGTGTTTAACCCCCCACCATCTCAGGAAGGCTTCRATTCTTTTGGAAATATAGCTTGGACCATTATCAATTTTCAGGCAGGCAGGCACACCCATAACTGCGAAGCATGTGGTCAGGTGTCRTTCCACATGGATGGCTTTTTCGCCTGCTTGGGCGGAGGCCCAAATAAATCTGCTGTACGTATCAATCGTAACGTGAACGTATTTAACTCTGCCAAACGGCCCAAAGTGGGTGACATCCATTTGGTAGACCTCGCAGGGGCCTTCCCTGCGAGGGTTCATGCCGATACCCAAGCCGGGCCCGAAGTGGAAACACTTCGGGCAGGCGCACATGATGCCTTTGGTGTCCCGCGTCAAGATGTTAAATTGATGGGACAGGCCTTTTGCATTTTGATGGAATGCATCGTGGGTCTCCCTTGCCAGTATAAAAGGATCCACAGGAGCTGGAATCACAGCAGAGACTAAATCATCTGCCCGTTGATTACCTTCTCCTAGTCCCTGATCCCATTTGTGGCTATGTATATGTATCACGGCATAGAGTGCGTCTCTTTGAATTAAAGCAGAGCGGAGTTGACACCAGCTGGAATAACCTTTTGTTAGATATGCCTTTAACTCATGCTCCCTCAATTCTAGGTATGATGCCTGCAACGTACAGAGAATCAGTTATAAAATTTATCGGAGTTTTCATCCAATTAGTAGCTGCCCAGACGACCGCCGCGAGTTCTAAAGTCTGTAGCAAATCACCTTGTGCAGCTTCTATGATCTTTTCTTTCCACRTCTTTTGATCATACTACACGGCAGATGCCTTTTTTGATTTTCTCCCGGCATCCATGTAGACAGTTACTGCTCCAAACAGGGGTTGATCAGAGTACCTGGGTCTTGTCACCCATTCCTSCTGGGCAAACCATTTTAGCACGGGAGACTTTATCGGAGATACGCTGATGACACCGTCATATGTTAGAAGACTAATTTGCAATCTTTCCAACTGACCGATTAACCACTCGAGGTCGTCTTTCTTAATGGGTAAGTATATGACCCCAGGCTCTTTGCCTAAAATTTGTACCAGCCTTTTCCTCTCTTTTTTAATTAGGTCAGTCAGTTCGTCAACCATCTGCAAAATAGTAGTTTTAGGCTGAATCGAATTGAATATCCGTTCCAGAACTTTGGTTCCTGTGGACTTGCCCTTAGAACTATCCTCCTCTCTTTTTCCTTTGGTGCGCTGAGTAAGCGCCCCAATAAAATGGTCCTGATTTCGAATTATGGTTAAGTCCACAGGAATACTTGGACTCAGCCGATCCACACATCTCGTTGTAACCATTTCGGCTAAGGCTTGAATATGCCTTTCCTGCTCTTTGGTCAGATGAACACTTGCAACAGGATCATTCCCTTTTAACAATGGTCAGAAAGGCTCCAAATCATTGTTGGTAAAACCAACCACGGGCCTTAACCATTGTAAATCACYCAGGAGTTTCTGGGCGTCGTTCAGTGTCCTGATCCTTGAATGGAGGCTCAATTTCTGGGGTTTGATCGAACTTTCATTTATAATCCAGCCCAGGTATTTCCAGGGAGAGGAACTTTGAATTTTTTCAGGCGCGATCTCCAAGCGCCGAGCTGCCAAGGTTTGGATAAGTTCTATCCGCTCTTTGGAGGAGAATGGATGATTGGATGATCCTGGGCTAATAGTATATCATACATGTAGTGGAGAATCATTGTCCCCACCCATTTCCTCCTTAACAGTAACAAGGCATTTCCTACAAACAGCTGACACAAAGTAGGTGAGTTTTTCATGCCTTATGACAGTACTTTCCATTCAAATCRGAAGGCAGGGGCCGCCCAATTTAAACTTGGCAAGGTGAACGCGAATCGTTCACAGTCGTCAGGATGCAGGTAGATGTGATAGAAGCAATCCTTCAGATCGACTATAAGTAAGTTCCAGTCCTCTGGTATCAATGCAGGGTTGGGCAACCCTGGTTGCAGAGTCCTCATTGGTAGCATCTGTTCGTTAATTTTCTGTAGATCATGAAGTAATCTATACTTTCCCGATTTTTTCAAGATAACGAATATGGGGGTGTTCCATGGACTGGTCGATGCTCTTATATGACCTTGTTTTAACTGTTGCTTTACCAACTCGTGGGCAATTTTGAGCTTCATCTCGCTCCGGGGCCACTGATCCACCCAAACGGGGTCATTCGACACCCATTTAAGTGGAATGGGACAAAGTGCTAATTCGGTGGCCGCTAATGAAAAAACGATTTATCAGTGGTCAAAACTGCCCCCAATTGGTCTAGAAGGTCCCTCCCAATAAGAGCATCGATGCCTTTTGGCAGTGGCATGATATTTACTAGTAACACTACCATTTGCTTGTCTATTTGAATGGAAACTGGACACCCATTCTTTTTAATTGGGCATGACCTCCTACTCCCTCTACGCCATGAAGAATCTTTTCAGTGGGTCAGTTCGCTGGCCACTTATCACTAGAAACGATGGTGATGTCGGCCCCGGTATCTAAAAGGGCCCTCAACAACACGGTCTGCCCATTCCTCCCCAAATTAACCAGAATGACAGATCTATCATTCATTCCTACAGGTAGAAATACGCCCAGCCCTTGCTGGTTCAATCGCTTTTCGGGCACAGGGATCACTTGGGCAATGCCTTCTCCCTTTGGGATTAGAATGGGAGGTGTCGCCGTCCGAACCGTCACGGACGTCGTACCTTTGGGAGGAACCTCAACTAGCCCCAGGAGAACTTCCAGTCCAGGCAGAGTTCCTCCRGAGAGGCCAGTAAGGAGACCCTGGCCTAGAAAGTTCCCCTCGAGCGGAGGTTTTTATAGTTTGAGGTTCCCTCCCAACTATAGTCATAGGTTCTAATGTCCGTAAAATAGGATTATTAGTCACAGGATATGAATGCTTTTCCTCTCAGATCTCAGACTCTTCCTTTGATTTAAAAGCAGCTGCCTTGACAGGGGCTGAGGTCGCTGTAAAGGCAGATGCTTTACCTGGTCGAATGGGAGGGTCATTTGTGTCGTCACGCGCCCCTGAAAACCTGCACTCCCTTACGAGTTTTTTGAAGTCACTTTCCCCTTCATTCTCCATTTTTTGTCCCGAATGTGGCAGTCCCGGGCCAAATGGCCTATCCTGTCGCATTCGAAACACTTCCTGCTTTCCTTGACCCCCTGATGTTTTGGGGCATTTAGAGGTGCGAACGCAGCATAAGCTGCTCACCCTTCACCTATTTGATCCACATGGGCAAAAATTCTTTCCTGGTTCCCAAGCATTGTTGACATCAACTCCCTTTGAGTCTCCCCTAGACCTTTTATAGCCGTCACCAACATGGCCTGCTGGTCTACCAGCACTCTGGCCATGCGTTCTAACATATCTTCCAAACTGGAATCTGCAGGTAGAGTGACTAAAATGGACTGAGTTTCTTTGTTTGCATTCTCCAGCGCGAGTTGGCGCAAAAGAATGTCCTTAGCCACCTGTGGTAAGTCGGCTAACTTGATGGCTTTTACCAGYCGGTCCACAAAATCTGAAAACGGTTCAGAGGCTCGTTGTCGTATGGACGTATATGAAGTATCACCGGGGTCAAACTTGGCACTTCTTAATGCCTCTTGCGCGGTCCTCATACTCTTCGTTATAATTTCCRGCCCCAGTTGGATCTGCATGTCTATTGTAGAAAATTGACCTATGCCCATTAACTGATGTACAGTGACTCCAAAAAGAGGGGCACCCTGAGGGTGTRGCAACGCTTCTGCCATTTGGCAGAAACGTTGCCAATTCCCTTTCCAAATCATAYATTGGGCTGGCATTAGCACCAGTCGCATGAGGTTCCTGATGTCCTCTGGGCATAAGAGGGTACTTGAAAATAAATATCCCAATATCTGTTGGGTGGGTTCCCCCCTTATGCCCGCCTCATTGACCGTGACTCTCAGTTGAGAAAGAAACTTCCAATCATAAGGCCGGAAAATTCCCCTAGTCATACCCTTTGGGTCTATGTCATATATGATGGGCAGTGCATACGTTGATATCAGGTGAGCTGTCTCGTGGTCCCCGGCCTCAAGGGCCTGATGACCTAGCTTCACCCAATCGAAGTATGCCCATGGTCTCATACCCGGGTCAACGGCCCTAGGCCTGCCCATAGCCTCCAATCGGGACTGGGTATTGGATGCCTCTGAGCCTGACCCAGGTCCTCGACCCGGGGACAGGACCACAGGGCCCATCCCCTGGGGAGGGCTAGAGGCCTCCCCCCCTGGAGGCGGGACTTCTGGTGGGACCACGGGGCCCTTCCCCTGGGGAAGGCTCAGAGCCTCCCTCCCTGAGGCGGGGCTTCCAATCCTCCCTCAAGGGGGGAGGACATCAACCCCTCCTTATGGGGTGGAGCCCAGAGTCCCACCCCCTCGGGTGGAGGATCCAAGATCCTCCCCATGGGCGGAGCGCCCAAGCCCGTCCCCTGAGGCGGGGCCTCATTACCCACGTGTGTGGCCTCTGTCAGAGCCACCCGTGTCCCTCCCACAGGGGAAGGTCACCGCCCCCTGCCCCCAGCTCCAAAAATGGCGCCGATGGCGTGGTTCTGGTCACGGCGTCCTTGGTCTGCGATGCCAGTCCCTCGGCGTCCGCGGGTCTCAAGATGGTGGGCGCGGGACGCGCTACCAAAAGGGCGCCGGCTAGCGGAGGTGCCGCCAGGGCCCCCCCACCGTCTTCCAGCCACCCAAGGAAGGGACAAAACCCCTTTCCTCGGTGGCCGAAATAAAGCTGCTGTTACCCRCCCGAGACCCCACAAACGCGACTATCTCTTTATTCCTTAAAGATTTGACAACTCGAGTCGAGAACCCAGCCCATGTTCTTGTTTTTACCAGGTCCATCACTGAATCTTTAGTTGGTTTATACAACTCATTTCCAAAGGCTTGCCATTGGGCAGAGTCAAAGAGTGATCCTTCGGACAGGAAAAACCCTCTTTTTCGGGCGTATTTTACTATGTGTCTTAATGGCGCAGGGTCGCTACCCTGTGCCTTTTAAGAACGCCGCTAAGCGCCTAAGGTCTTGGCACGGTTGGATTCTGAACTGCAGCAGCCCATATTTAAGTATAGTTTCCAAACGCCAAAACCCAAATCACAGATCCCAAAATCGTAATCCCGTGTACACTAATTTTGGAGCTTTGAACCAATATACTGAGGACTCAACCCGTCAGAAACCGCCTTGGAAGGATTACTCCTTCCGATAACCCCGATCGGTATCCCAAACTCCCTAGGAACTTTGCCCCAACCGTCGAGGAAGGTAAGTATAAATCTCCCCACTTTGTCTGCCCGCGAAACAGCCCTCGGCGGCAAGTGTTAGATTTCCTTGCCCTCCCGGATAGCGCTTTAAGCCCGGAGTGGATCCCACACCCACTCCCCCAATTCCCTTCTGTGGCTAGTGAGGGCTCCTCCTCACTAGACACGAAAAATATTGCCCTTACCTTTCATCCTCGGAATCCGGTTCGCCGAGCTGCCGTCCGCTGCTGACGCTTTGTGGCTGCCCACATTGGGTGCCACCTGACAAGTTCGCTGGGAGGCGATGGTCCAATCCCGCCACCGGCAGTCGCCGGGTGCTGCTCGCGGATGCTCTGGTAACCGACCTTGCCAGCAACCAGCCCCTCGCTCAAGGTCGTATCCAGCGGGGGTCGATCATGGGGCGCCATGTGTCAGCAGGTCTGGCTGGCGGTCAGCGATTCCTCTGTCCGAGGCTCCCGTGGTACGGGCAGAGATTGCTGGCCTTAGGGCCCCGGTCCACTCACTCACCACACGTGTCACAAGCACACCCTCAAGCAATAAAGATACATACACGGGGGTCCAACAGCCAAGAACCGTTTATTGCGGGGCGCACAGGGATTATATACATTGGTGGTCTACGTGCTGGTAAAACGATTGGCTGAGGGTTGGCCACCCCTCCGCCCTCCATTGGTCCCCGCACGATTCCCACCAGAGATGGACCCCTGATTGGGGCGCTCAGGATCCTCCCGCAGATTGGTCCACAATCCAGGGTGGGAGAATCCTGGCACCCCGTTGGTAGATACGGGGTTACCGGGCAACCCTCAGGGCGGCGGAGGAGCCCTCYGGCCCCCACCRCTTGCGGGGTCATCTAGCGGGCAAGGGCCYGATTCCTGACGCCCCCTAACTATTTACTTTATATAGACACAAGGGAATGTATAGCCTTGCCGAACCCATCTCTCCTTTGAGCATCAAGGAGGCGGGGGGTCGCAGAACCGTGCTCTGCAACAACACTCTTTCTTAGGGAGATCCGGGGAAGGGCTAGTTTGAAGGTTAGGGCTGAGTTTCGAGCGTTCCAGTTAGGGTTAGGGGTTAAAGGTAGCAGGAGGCTTAGTGATAAACTTAAGGGGTAGGTWTAGGGTTGTGTTAGGGTTAGGGTCTGGTTTAGGGTTAGGTTTAAAGGTTAGGTTTAGGAGTTAGGGTTCTGGGTGGAGTTAGAGGGTTAGAGTTAGGGATTAGTGTTCACGTTACTGTTTAAGTGTTAATTTTATGATTAGTGTTTAGGGTTTAGTAGTAGGGACTAGGGTTAGGGCTAGTGTTTAAGAGTTATTGTTAGGATTAGTGTTAGTGTTTAGGGTTAGGCTTTAGGGTTAGGGGTAGTGTTGAAGAGTTAGTGTTATGAATAGTGTTTAATGTTTAGTGGCCAGGTATGCGTTATCTTAAAGGTTAGGGTAAGGTTTCGTCTGAGGTGTAGGGTTTGGGTTAGGTTTAGAGCGGTGTTAAAGCGCAGAGCCCCATGTGGAATGCAACTTCAAAGGCCATGCAAAAGGACATGCAGGGCAACATAAAGTCTGCCCATAAGATAACATTTAACTCTCCCTATTTCTTGGCCCTCCTGAG
>PTEX01000624.1:0-45602 GCA_003342815.1 Eudromia elegans | reverse complement strand
ACTGCGGATTCTCGTGCGGCCCCGAGGGGCCTCCATGCACCAGTGGTCGGGCTCCCATTGCAGTCTCTCATGCGGCCCACAGGGCCCTCCGAGCGCCCGTGCACGGACTCCTCCTGCGGCTTCTTGTGCGTCTTCCAGGACACTCCATGSACCTGTGCCTGGGCTTCCCTTGTGGCCTCTCGTGCGGCCCCCAGGTCCCTCTGTACGCCCGTGGCCGGGTTCCCCCTGCGGCCTCTCGTGTGGACCACAGGGCCCTCCGTGCCCCTGCGGCTGGGCTCCCACTGCGGCCTCTCGTGCGGTCCCCACGACCATCCGCGCACCTCTGGACGGGTTCCCCCTGTGGCCACTTGTGTGGTCTCCAGGGCCCTCCGTCCACACGTGGCCGGGTTCCCCCTGCGGCTTCTCGTGCGGCTACCAGGGCCCTCCGTGCGCTCGTCTCTGGGCTCCCCCTGTGGTCTCTTGTGCAGTCACCAGGGCCATCCATGCACCCATGGGCAGGCTCCCCCTGCGGCCACTCGTTCGGCCACCAGGGTCCTCCGAGCGCCTGTGTCTGGTCTTCCCCTATAGCCTCTCGTGCGGCCCCCAGGGCCCTCCTTGCGCACGTGGCCGAGCTCCCCCTGTGACCTCTCGTGCCGCCCCCAGGGCTTTCCGTGATTCCATGGACGGCCTCCCCCTGCGGCCTCTTGTTCGGCTCCCAGAGCCCTCYGTGCGCCCGTGACTGGGCTCCCGCTGCGGATTCTCGTGCGGCCCCCAGGGCCCTCCATGCACCAGTGGTCGGGCTCACCCTGTGGCCTCCCATGGGGCCTCCAATGCCCTCCGTGCGCCCSTACTCCGGTTCCCCTGTGTAMTCTCGTGCGTGCGGCCCCCRGGGCCTTCCGTGYGTCCRCRGAAGRGCTCCGCCTRCGACATCTCACRTGACCCCRAGGACCCTCCRTGCRCCTGTGGCTGAGCTCCCCCTGYGTCTTCTYGTGCGGACCCCAGGRCTTTCCGTGCACCCATCACGGGCTCCACCTGTGGCCTCTCGTGAGACCACCAGAGCCCTCCGTGCGCCYGGTGACGGGCTCCCCCTGCCGCCTCTCGTGCGGTCCCCAGGACCCTCCGTGCGCTCGTCATCGGGCTCCCCGTGCAGCCTCTCGTGTGTCCCCCAGGGTCTTCCGTGCACACGTGGTCATGCTCCCATTGCGGTCTCTCGTACGGCTCACAGGCCCTCCGTGCACTCGTGTCCGGGCTCTCCCTGCGGCCTCTTGTGCAGCCCCCAGGGTCCTCCGTATGCCTGTGGCTGGGAGCCCCTTGAAGCCTCTCGTGCGTCCCCTAGGATCCTTCATGTGAACGTGGCTAGACTCCCACTGCAGCCTCTTGTGCAGGCCCCAGCGCCCTCCGTGAACCCGTGGCCGTGCTCACCCTGTGGCCTCTCGTGCAGTCCACAGGGCCCTCTGTACGCCTGTGGTGGGGCTCTGCCTGCAGCCTCTCGTGCAATTGCTAGGGCCGTCTGTGTGCCCGTGACAGGGCTCCCCCTGCGGCCTCTCGTGCAGCCCCCAGTATATGTTGAGCACCCATGGCCGGATGTCCCTTGCGGCCTTGCAGTCGCCGCCGAGCTCCACCTGAGGCATCTTGTGCTGTCCCCAGGGCCCTGCGTGCACTCGTGGATGAATTCCCCCTGCATCCTCTCATGCGGGCCCCAGAGCCCTCCGTGTGCCCGTGGTGGGACCCCTGGCGGCCTCTCGTGYGGCCACCAGCGTCCGCCGAACGCTCATGGACCTCTTCCCCCTGCGGCCTCTCGTACGTCTTCCAGGACACTCCGTTTGCCTGTGGCCGATCTCCCCCTACAACATCTCGTGCGGGCCCTACAGCTCTCCGTGCACCCATAGAGGGGCTCCCCCTGCGGTCTCTCATGCGGACCCCAGGACCCTCCATGCACTTGTGCCTGGCTGCCCTTGTGGCCTCTCTAGCGGCCCCCAGGGCCCTCCATGCGCCCGTGGACGGGCTCCAACCAGCGGGCACTCGTGTGTCTTCCAGGACACTCCAAGCACCTGTGGCCAGGCTCTCCTTGTGTCCTCTTGTGCGGTTGCCAGGGTCCTCCGTGTGCTCATGGCTGGGCGCCCCCTGTGTCCTCTCGTGTGGCTTTCAAGGCCGTCCGTGCCTCCGTGGCTGCGCACCCCCTGCGGTCTCTCATGCGACCCCAGGACCCTCCTTGCACCCGTGTCAGGGCTTCCCCTGCGGCCTCTCGTGCTACCCCAAGGGCCTTTTGTGCGCCCATGGTTGGACTCCCCCTGTGGCCTCTCCTGCGATCCTCAAGACCCTCTGTGCACCCGTGGCTGGGCTCCCCCTGTGGCCTCTCGTGCGGCCACCAGGGCCCTCTGTGCGTCCGTGGCCGTCCACCGCCTGCAGCCTCTCATGCATCCCCCAGGACCCTCCGAGCACCCATAGATGGACTCCCTCTGTTGCATCTTGTACAACCCACAGGGCCCTCCGTGTGTCCGTGGCCGAGCTCCCTCTGCGGCCTCTTGTGCGGACCCAAGGGCCCATTGTGTGCCGTGCCCAGGCTCCACCTCCAGCCTCTCTTGCGTCCCCCAGGGTCCTCCGTACGCCCGTGCTTAGGCTCCCATTGCTGTCTCTCGTGCGGTCCTCCAGGGCCTTCCGCGTGCCCGTGGCTGGCCACAACCTGCAGCCACTTTTGCGGCTCCCAGGGCCATCCACGCGCCCGTGGCCAGGCTTCCCCTGTAGACTCTCATGCCTCACCCATGGCCCTCCGTGCGCCATGCCCAGGCTCCACCTGCAATCTCTCATGCGGCCCCCAGGGCCCTCCATGCACCCATTGTCGGGCTCCCCCTGCGGCCTCTCATGCAATGCCCAGGGGCCTCCGTGCGCTCGTGGACGGGCTCCATCTGCGGACTCTCGTGCAGCCCTCAGGACCCTTTGTGCGTCCTTGGCCGGGCTCTCCTTGTGGCCTCTCGTGCGTCCCCCAGTGTCCGCTGTGCACCCGTGGTTAGGCTCCCATTGCGGTCTCTTGTGCGGTCCTCCAGGGCCCTCGGTGTGCCCGTGGCAGGGCTCCCTCTGCAGCCTCTCTTTCACCCCCCAGGGCCCTCCATGCACTTGTGCCTGGTTGCTCTTGTGGACTCAAGCGGCCACCAGGATCCTGCGTGCATCCGTGGACAGGCTCGCCCTGCGGCCTCTCGTGCGTCTTCCAGGACATTCCGTTTCCCTGCAGCCAAGCTCCCCCTGCCACATCTCGTGTGGTCCCCACAGCCCTCGGTGCACGCGTGGCCGGGTTCCCCCTGCAGCCTCTCGTGTGGCCCACAGGGCTCTCTGTATGCCAGTGGCATGGTTCCCCCTGCGGCCTCTCGTGCCGCCCCCAGGACTCTTCGTGTGCCCGTGGCCAGACTACGCTAGCGGCCTCTCGTGCGACCACCAGGGCCCTCCGTGCGCTCATCCCCAGGCTCCCCCTGTGGCCTCTCGTGTGACCCACAGGGCCCTCCGTGCGCCCGTGACCTGGCTTCCCCTGCGGCCTCTCGTGCGACCCCCAGGGCCCTCCATGCGCCCGTGGCCGGACTTCCCCTGTGCACTCTCGTACAGCCTCCATGCGCCCATGGCCGAGCTCCCCTTGGGGCCTCTCGTGCGGCCCCCAGGGCCCTCTGTGCACCCGTGGTCAAGCTCCCCCTGCGGGCTCTCGTGCGGCCCCCAGGGCCATCCGCGTGCTTGTGTTTGGGCTCCCCCTGCGGCCTCTTGTGCAGCCCCCAGGGCCCTTCGTGTGCCCATGGCTAGAGACCACCTGTGGCCACTCGTGTGGCTCCCATGGCTCTTGTGTGCCCATGGCCAGGCTTCCCCTGCGGACTCTCGTGCGGACCCTAGGACCCTCTGAGCACCCGTTGTCGGGCTTCTCCTATGGCCTCTGATGCAATCCCCAGGGTCATCCATGCGCCTGTGCCCGGGCTTCCCCTGTGCACTCTCATGCGGCCCCCAGAACCCTCCGTGCGCCGTGCCCAGGCTCCATCTGTGATCTCTCATGCAGAACCCAGGGCCATCCGTGCACTCGTGGCTGAGCTCCCCCTGCAGCCTGTTGTGCGACCCACAGGGCCCTCCGTGTGCCCTTGACCGGGCTTCCTCTGCAGTCTGTCRTGCGGCCCCCAGGGCTCTCCGCGCATCCGTGCACAGGTTCCCCCTTGTGGCCTCTCGTGTGGCCCCCAGGGCCCTCCGTGCGTCCATGGCCAGGCTCCCCCTGCGGCTTCTTGCACGTCTTCCAGGACAGTCCATGCACCCGTGGCCGGGCTCTCCCTGAATCCTCTCCTGCGGCCCCCAGGGCCATCCGTGCGCACGTCGGCGGGCTCCCCTTGCGGCTTCTCTTGCACTCCCCAGGGCCATCCGTGCACTTGTGCCTGGCTGCACTTTTGGCCTCTCAAGCGGCCACCAGGACTCTTTGCGCGCCCATGGACGGACTCCCCCTATGTCCTCTCGTGCGTCTTCCAGGACACTCCGTGCGCTCGTGTCAGGGCTCCCCTTGCAGGATCTCGTGCAGCCACCAGGGCCCTCCGTACGCTCGTGGCCGGGCTTCCCCTGAGGCCTGTCGTGCGAACCACAGGGCCCTCTGTGCGCCCTTGACGGGGCTCCCCCTGCAGCCTCTCATGCGGTCCTCAGGGCTCTCCGCGCACCCGTGTACGAGCTCCCCCTGTGCCTTCTTGTGAGTCCTCCAGGACACTCCGTGCCCCCGTTACTGGGCTCCCCATGCGGCCTCTCATGCGTCCCTCAGCATCTTCCGTGCACACGTGCTCAGGCTCGCATTGCAGTCTCTCGTGCGGTCCCCAGGGGCCCTCCGTGCACCCGTGGCCGGGCTCCCTCTGCGGCCTCTCTTGCACCCCCTAAAGCCCTTCTTGCACGTGTGCCTGGCTGCCCTTTTGGCCTCTCAAGCGGCCCCCAAGACTCTCTGTGCGCCCGTAGACGGGCTCCCCCTGCGTCCTCTCTTGGCCCCCCAGGGCCCTCCATGTGCCCGTGGCCGGCCTCCCCTTGTGGCCTCTCGTGCAGCCCCCCAGGGCCCTCCGTGCGCTCGTGACCGGGCTCCCTCTGCGGCTTCTCATGTGGCCCTCAGGGCCCTCCATGCGCCCGTGGCGGGGCTCCCCCTGCCGCCTCTCGTGCAGCCCCCAGGGCCCTCCGTGCGCCCGTGCTAGGGCTCCCCCTGCAGCCTCTCGTGCGACTCCCAGGGCCCTCCGTGAGCCTGTTCCCCTGCTCCCCCTGCAATCTCTCGTCCGGCCACCCAGGGCCCTCCATGCTCCTGTGGCCGGGCTCCCCCTGTGGACTCTCGTGTGCTCCCCAAGACTCTGTGCACTCGTGGCCAGGCTCCCCCTGTGGCCTCTCGTGCGACCCCCAGGGCCCTCCATGCAGCTGTGGCAGGGCTCCCCCTGCAGCCTCTCGTGCGTCCCCAGGGTCCTCCATGAGCCTCTTCCCCTGCTCCCCCTGCAATCTCTCGTCCAGCCGCCTAGGACCCTCCATGTGCCTGTGGCCGGGCTCCCCCTGCAGACTCTCGTGCACTCCCCAAGACTCTCTGTGCGGCCTTGGCCGTGCTCCCGCTACAGCCTCCAATGCGGCCCCCAGGACCCTCCATGCACCCGTGGCTGGGCTCCCCCTGCGGCCTCTCGTGCGGCCCCGAGGGCTCTCCGTGTGCTGGTGGCTGGGCTCCCCCTGCAGCCTCTCGTGCGGCCCCCAAGACTCTCTGTGCGCTCGGGGCCACACTCCCCCTGTGGCCTCTCGTGAGGACCACAGTACCCTCTGTCTGCTCGTGGCCGGGCTCCCCCTGCATTATCTCGTGCGGCCCCAAGGGCTCTCCGTCGCCTGTGGCCGGGCTCCCCCTGCGGCCTCTTGTGCGGTCTCCAGGATCCTCCGTGTGCTCGTCGTCAGGCTGCCCCTGTGACCTATAGTGCGGCCTACAGGTTCCTCCGTGCACCCGTACCCTGGCTCCCCCTGTGGCATCTTATGCGGCGCTCAGGGCCATCCGTGTGCTCCTGGCCTAGTTCTCCCTGTGGGTTTTCGTGCAGCCCCCAGGGCTCTCCATGTGCCTGTGGCTGGGCTCACCCTGTGGCCTCTCATGTGGCCACCAGGGCCATTCGTGTGCCCGTGACCGGGCTCCCCCTGTGGCCTCTCGTGCGGTCCCCAGGGCCCACTGTACGCCCTAGGCCCGGATCCCGCTGCAGCCTCTCGTGCAGCCCCCAGGGCCCTCCATGTGCCCGTGTTCGGGCCCCCGCTGCGGCCTCTTCTGCGGCCCCCCGGTCCCTCCATGCGCCCGTGGCCGGGCTCCCCCTGCAGCCTCTCATGCGGCCCCCAGGATCCTCCGTGCGCCCGTGGCCTGACTGCCCCTGTGGCATCTCGTGCAGCGCTCAGGGTCATCCCTGCGCCCATGGCCAAGCTCCCCCTGCGGCATCTCGTGCGGYCCCCAGGACCCTCCGTGGGCCCGTGGCCAGGCTCCCGCTGCGGCCTCTCGTGCGGTCGCAAGGACCCTCCGTGCGCCCATGGTCGGGCTCTCCCTGGGGCATCTCGTGCGGCGCTCAGGGCCATCCGTGTGCTCCTGGCTGAGTTCTCCCTGCGGCCTCTCGTGCCGCCCCCAGGGCCCTCCGTGCGCGCATGGCAGGGCTCCCACTGCAAACTCTCGTGCAGTCCCCAGGGCCCTCCATGCACCCGTGGCCGGGCTCCCCCTGCGGATTCTCGTGCGCTTCCCAAGACACTCTGTGTGGCCACGGCTGTGCTGCCCCTACGGCCCCTCATGCGGCCCCAAGGGCCCTCCGTGTGTCTGTAGCCGGGCTCCCACTGCGGCCTCTCGTGTAGCCCTCAATGCACTCCGTGCGGCCCTACCCCAGCTTCTCCTACGGCCTGTCATGCCGCCCTCAGGACCTCTGTGACCCCATGGCAGGGTTTACCCTGCGGCCTCTCGTGCGACCCTCAGGGCCCTCCGTGTGCCCATAGCTGAGCTCCCCCTGCAGCTTCTAGTGCGGCCCCCAGGACCCTCCGTACGCCCGTGGCCATGCTCCTCCAGCGGCTTCTTGTGCAGTCCGCAGGGCCCGCCATGTGCCTGTTCCCGGGCATCTCTGTGGCCTCTTGTGCGGCCCCCAGGGCCCTTCACGTGCCCGTGGCAGGGCACCCCCTGCGGCCTCTTGTGCGGCCCCCAGGACTTTCTGTGTGCCTGTGGTCGGACTCCCGCTGCGGCCTCTCGTGCGGCCCCCAGGACCTTCTGTGCGCCTGTGGCCAGGCTCGTCCTCTGGAATTTCGTGCGGCCCCCATGGCACGCCGTGCACTCGTGGCTGGGCTTCCCCTGTGGCCTCTCATGTGGTCCCCATGGCCCTCCATGTATCCGTGGCAGGGCTCCCCTTGCGTCCTCTTGTGCGGCGCTCAGAACCATCCATGCGCCCGTGTCTGGACTCCCCCTGTGGCCTTTCATGCGACCCCCAGGGCCCTCCGTGCGCCTGTGGTCGGGTTCCCCTTGCGGTGTCTCGTGTGGCCCCCAGGGCCCTCCATGCAGCTGTGTTTGCACTCCCCCTGCGGTCTCCCGTGCGGCCCCCAGGGCCCTCCGTGCGCCTGTGGTCGGGCTCCCCCTGCGGCCTCTCGTGCAACCCCCAGGGCCTTCCATGCAGTCGTGGCAGGGCTCCCCTTGCGACCTCTCGTGCAGCCCCAGGGCCCTCCGTGAGCCTGTTCCCCTGCTCCCCCTGCAATCTTTCATCCGGCCACCCAGGGCCCTCCATGCACCCGTGGTCGGGCTCCCCCTGTGGACACTCGTGCGCTCCCCAAGACTCTCTCTGCGCCCGTGGCGGTGCTCCCACTACGGCATCTCATGCAGCCCCAAGGGCTCTCCATGCGCCCGTGGCTGGGCTCCGCCTGCGGCCTCTTGCGCGGCGTCCAGGGCCCTCCGTGCGCCCTGTGGACGGACTCCCCATGTGGTTTCTCATGCGGCCCCCAGGGCCCTCCGTGCACCCGTGGTCGGGCTCCCGCTGCGGCCTCTCATGCAGCCCCCAGGGCCCTCCGTGTGCCCATGCCCGAGCTGCCCCTAAGGCCTCTTGTGCATCTCCCAGGGCCATCCGTGTGCCCATCGCCCGGCTCCACCTGCTGCATTTTGTGCGGCACCCAGGGCACTCCATGCACCCGCGGCCGGGCTCCCTCTGCAGCATCTCATGTGGCCCCAGGGCCCTCCATGTGCCCGTGGCAGGCTTCCCCGTGCGGCCTTCCTTGCAGGGCCCTGAGCACTCCATGCACCCGTAGCCGAGCTCCCCCTGCAGTGTCTAGTGTGGGGCCCAGGGCCCTTCGTGCGCCCCACACCCGGTTCCCCCTGCGGTCCCTTGTGCGTCTGCAAGGGCTCTCCGTGCGTCCTTAGACAGGCTCCCCGTGCGGCCTCTCATGCAGCCTACAGGTCCCTCCATGCGCCCGTGGCCGGGCTTTCCGTGTGGTCTTTCATACAGCCCCCAGGGCTCTCCATGCGTCTGTTTCCCTGCTCCCCCTGCGGCTTCTCGTGCGGTCCCCAGGACACTCCATGGGCCCGTGGCGAAACTCCTTCTGCGGGCTCTCGTGCGCTCCCCAGGGCCCACTGTGCGCCTGTTGCTGGGCTCCCCCTGCGGCCTCTCGTGTGACCCCCTGGACCCTCCATGCGCCCGTGGCTGGGCTCCCCCTGTGGCCTCTCGTGCRGTCCCCAGGGCCCTCCGTGCGCCTGTGCCCGAGCTCCCTCTGCAGCATCTTGTGCGGTCCCAGAGCCCTCCATGCGCCCGTAGCCGAGCTCCCACTGCAGTATCTCATGTGGGGCCCAGGGCCCTCCGTGCGCCCGTGGCTGGGCTCCCCTTACGGCCTCTYGTGCGGCGCCCAGGGCCCTCTCTGCGCCCCAGGCCCAGTTCCACCTGCAGCCTTTCGTGCGTTCCCCACGGCCCTCCGTGCACCCATAGCCGGGCTTCCCCTGCGGTCTCTCATGTGGCCTCGAGGGCCCTCCATGTTCCTGTGGCAGTGCTTCCCCTGCGCTCTCTCCTGCGGCCCCCTGGCCTCTCTGTGCGCCCATAGCTGGGCTTCCCCTGCAGCCTCTCGTGTGGCGTTCAGGGCGCTCCGTGCGCCTGTGGCCGGGCTCCGCCTGTGGTCGCTCATGCGGCCCCCAGGTCCCTCCATGCGCCCGTAGCCAGGCTCCCCCTGCAGCCTCTCGTGCGTCCCCCAGGGCCCTCCTTCCACCCGTGGCAGTGCACCTCCTGTGGCCTCCCGTGCTGCCCCCAGGGCCCTCCGTGCGCCCGTGACCGGGCTCCCCCTGAGGACTCTCGTGCGGCCCCCAGGACACTCTGTGCACCTGTGGTCAGACTCCCACTGCGGCCTCTCATTGCCCCAGGACCCTCCTTGCACCTGTGGGCAGGCTCCTCCTGCGGCATTTCGTGCGGCCCGCACGGCATGCTGTGTACCCGTGGCCGGGCTTCCCCTGTGGCCTGTCTTGCAGCAGCCAGGACCCTCTGTGCCTCCGTGCCTGGGGTCCCCATGCGGCATCTCGTGCGGCCCCCAGGGCTTGCCATGCGCCCGTGGCCGGGCTCCCCCTGCGGCCTCTCGTGTGACTTCCAGGTGCCCATGGACAGGCTCCCCCTATAGCCTCTCTCAGTTTAAATCAGAAGGCAGGCACAACATCAAGGACTGAAACAGAAGGTAAAGCTTCTAATGCTGAAAACACTGCTGAGCAAAATCCAAGTCCACCTCCATCTTAAATAGATCCAGCAGGGAAACCATGCTTAAATCCCTCTAAGGAAAGTAAGTGTGAAAACGTGCCGTCACCTGAGAAGAAAGTTGTGCCAGGTGCAGTGCCACCAGCTGCTGCCGGTGCCGTGCAGCCCAGTGCAGTGCCACCAGCTGCCAGAAGTACCCCTCAGCCCGTCACAGTGCCGCCGGCTGCCGAGAGCACCTCACAGCCCAGCGTGGTGCCAGCGGCTGCCGAGTGCGCCCTACAGGCGAGTGCTGTGTCTCTATCTTCCAAAATCCCAGCCAGTGTCTCATAGGGAACGCCCAGAAGCAGCCCCCAGGCGGGCACCACACTGCTGCTGGCTCCCAGGGGCAGTGCCCAGGCAGGCTCCTCGCTGCTGCTGGCGCCCAAGAGCGGCGCCAAGGTGGTCTCACTGCTGAACTCCAAGAGCAGTGCTGAAGTGGCTGCATTGCTGCTGGCCGCCCGCAGCGGCGCCCAGCAGGGCTCCTCGCTGCTGGCCTCCAAGAGCAGCGCTCAGGTGTCTGCGTCGCTGCTGGCTGCCCGCAGCAGCGTGCAAGCGGCCTCGCGGGGCGGCGCACAGGCAGGCACCTCGCCACTCGGCACCAAGGGCGGCGCGCAGACGGCTTCCGCGCAGCTCGCCACCAAGAGCGGGGTGCCGGCGAGCACCGGTCCTGCCAGAGCGCCCTGCAAGCCCCTCACCAGCGAGGTTGCCAAGGAAAGGCAGCCTTTCTTCAACAGACTGTACAAGGCTGTAGCCTGGAAGCTGGTTGCTGTTGGGGGCTTCAGCCCAAATGTGAATCACGCAGAACTGCTCAACCCGTCTGTTCAGTCTGTGAAAGCTACTTTAAATGTTGCTTTTGTTCCACTGAAGGAACTTGCCGACTTACCTCAGAATAAGAGCTCTCTGGAAAATATCATCTGTGAACTGAGGTGCAAGTCTGTCTATTTGGGTACTGGCTGTGGTAAAAGTATGGAAAATGCCAAAGCATTTAAATGATTCCTCAAGAAGAAAGTTATTGTGAAGATTTGTAAAAGAAAATACAAAGGAAGCAAAATTGAAGATTTGGTACTTCTGAATGAAGAATCAAAACACTCAGATTTACCTCCAGCTCTAAGAAATCCTTGGGATATCATATAGGCAAAATTGCTGTTTATACTGTGTATAGTATTTCCATACGAGAACTGAAGGTTATTTTTGTACTTTAAATATTTAGGCTTCCAGATATTTCGTATTTCTTTCTCAGTTTTGCAAGATTATTATATTCCTTTCCCTTGGTAGCAATTGTATAAAACTTGTTAGAGATTACAAGTGTGCATTTAAAGATATGCCTTAATATATAGCACACTAGTGTGCTGTTTTATTTGCAGAATAGCCTACCTAATTCTTCTATTTTTAATTAAATGATTAAGGTACAATTTGCTGTTTAAAATCTGACAGTTTTGTAATTATTACAATTTGATGGCAGTGTGCTCAATTGTCTACTATATCTTTTTTTTAGCTGTATATAGGGACCATAATACTTGAATGATTGAAAAGTGTTTGAAAATTTCAGTCAAAAAGTTGAATCATCCATTTCAGATGTGCTTCTCATAATGTACGCTGTTCCTCTTAATAGGAGAGAAAACAATTGGTTGATTGTTTCTATGAGAAATTGTAACAGATAAAGGAAAAATGACCCTCAGATCCCATTTAACATTATAGTAGCAAGTTAGAGCCCTTAAATGTTACACTAGCAAATTGTCAATTAGCAGTCAAGCCACAGGGACTTTGGTCACCAGAATTCTGTCAGCAGGCTTAACCTATTTTGTGAAATACCACTTACGGTTTGATTTTTTTCAAATAAACATGAATTTCTATATTAAGCATATTTTGGCGGCTACTAAAACTGAAACCTCTGGGATATGCCTTTATAGTACTTTTTTCAGCTGTTAAATATTATAGCCATTTCAGTAAGTTTTTGCAACRCCTTCAGAAAAGCTTTACTTTAAGTGATTTAAAAGTGTCATCTCTCAAGGATGCGCTGATTTATAGTTGAATAGTGTAAAATTGATGAGTGGACCTATTAAATAACTATTTCTACTTTTGTAATACTTATGAAGAAGTAGATGAGTGAAATCAAGATACTGCTGTCTTCTAGAGCCAGCAAGTATATTGGAAGGACATCATACTAACTAAGCCCTTCCTTTGCTCCATTTTCTCATAACGTTCACAATGATTTTAAGCAAAGAAAGTAGGAGATTACCTTTTATTTACAATGTGCTTGAAATAACTGCACAAATTGCATGTTTAATATATTGGATAATGACATGTACTGGTAGAAATCATAAKGTCTTCAGTGCTGTTTTGCAATTATCTTGTCTGATTGCAGTAGTTAGTATCATTTAGTGGAGACCTTGCCCTTGGTTGAGAAATTCATTTTTGAAGTGCTACAGGAGCGAATAGGAATTCCTGGGATTTCAGTAGTATCAGTGTCCACTTTGTTCCAGTTCTGTCGTGATTAACCACAATGCCCTCATTACACTGCACCTTTTGTGACCTGGGGCAGTAGCAGCTACGCATGCATAGTGGTCCGTAGCATGCGGAGCTCACAAGGTGCTTATGTTGTGCTCCTGGTCAGAGAGCTCCTGTCGCTCTCCCACTGGTGGTTGTGCTGCTGTGCCCTAAGCCATCCTGACTCCAGGGGGTTTCTCAGGCATTCCCTGTCAGTATTGCTGTAGCATGACCCAACACCTGGAATGCAACTCGTCAGATTGCTTCTTACACAGCATCAAAGTTTGATGCCCGCTTTTAGCTCGGAGCAGGTTTCATGCTGTGTGTAGGAGCTGYGGTATTCACGCCAGGAAAGGTGGGACTTTTTTCAAATCCTCACCCTCATGAGGTGGACACACAGAATAGCTGTTTTTGAAGGCCAGGAATTGTTCCCTATGCCCCCTTCAGTTTGGCTTTTCTATTGGTTAGTTGGGACATCTCCTAATTTCTGGTTGAAAATTGCAGCATGCCTTGCAATGTGAAAAATCCCAATTTCCTGTCTGTAAAATGGGGCTAACTCCATTTACTAACCCMAAAAAAGGTGTCAAGATAACTGTGTTAAAAGGCAGAGGCGCTAGAAAGTCATTTTTAAAGTCCTGACAAATTTTTATTTTTTGAATGTTATTTCTGTTAGCTGTTTGGTTGTGATTCATTAAAGGATGAGTGTAGCTACTCTTACGATGAATTCTGAAATCAGTGTGTCATTTTTATTTCACGTTCTGCATAGGAAGTAGCTAAACATGTAGAATCCAACATAGGATTAAATAGGATAGGATTTTAGGAGTAAATAAGCAGTGTTTGAATGCCTGAGAGTTGGTTAACATTTCATTAACACCAAAGGAAGAAAAAATCCTATAGACTGGCCGTGAAAATAAATGTTCCTTCAATTCAGTTAGCCCCAAAATTTCTGGTTTCACTTGCACGTCACACTCTGGAAATTGAGGTGCTGGTATTCACAGGCTGTACTGGTGAGAACAAAACTGCAGGTGTGCAGAGGTAGCTGAGGGCAGCAAACAAAAGCAACTGAAAGAAACTTTCTTTGACCTTGTATTTTGTGCAGGATTACAGGAAATAGAGGCTTCAAGTTAAATATGAATGCTGTTTCATCTGAGGCTCTGTAAAACACCTGCAGTAAGTATTGCTGGCTCATTAGAAATGCCTATCAAAATCCCTGCTCGCAGCCATGGACCAGTATAGGGAGCTATGATGGTTTCTGGTGGCACTTGGTGTGAATCCCACATTTCTGTGCTCTGTCTCTCACAGAAGGGAGTGTTTTGAAGTAACTCGGTGAAGCAGGAAATGAAACATTGACCTAAATCACTCCTGGTATAATTTAAGTATTCTGCATTTGCCAGGGATGCAGGTGCCTCTCTTTTGCACTGGAATTGAGTAATCTCAGGGTGATTTTTAAGTGCTGGGAAAAGGGAGAAAAACACCAGAGCAGTGTGGCTAAGGCACGCAGGTGAATATGCCTTGCCCCTCAAGTGATCCAAGAACAGCTTTTCCACCAAATGGATTCACTGGTAAGAGTGCTAAACTGCACAGCCCCTTTTCTTCACTCTGCTCCCTTATGTTTGTGTCCATGTTTAAAAGGGCGTTTCCCAAGCAAAAGTATTTTTGGTGTAAATGTTATGAATAGATTTTWAAAAAAGAAGAAGAAATTAAGAAATCAGCATGACTCGCAGCGCCCCTCCCGGCGCTGACCGCGGCCGGGCTCCGAACCGGCGCTTCCGGCGCAGGTTGGTGCCGCCTCCTTGGCCGCCTAACGGCCGTTCCTCCACCGTCTGCTCAGGCGCCAACCGCTCCCGGGGGCGGGGCGACGGCTGTAATTTGCATAGCGCCCGGCGAGGCGGCGCCGCGGCCGTTCGCCTTTGATGGGGCAGCTCTCTCCGTCCCCGGAGCGCGGCTGTCGCCGGCGGGCGCCACTAGACCGCGGGGCACCCCGAGCGGACAAGACTGGGGCGGCACTCGCTCTCACCCTAAACAGTCTATGGTCGCGAAGGCGGTGCCATATAAGGCCCGCGGGCACCTTTAGCGGTTGGGCTGCGCTGAAGACCTGCTATCTAGGCCACGCACGGAGGACGCCGGTTCCTCCCGGGCCCCGCGCCCGCCTAGGGGAAAGTCCCCGGACATCGCCGGCAGAGAGTGCCGCGCGCTGCCGGCGCCCGCGCCCGCCCTGCAGTCTCACGCAGCACCGCCGAGACGCCCCCGGGCCGAGCGGGTGAGCGGSGGTGGGCCCTCGTCACGGCCACAGGCACGCAGGTAGTGCGCGTGCGCACCAACACAACGGGGCTCACTCTCAGCGCCGCCCACTGTTTTGCATCGGCCCGGGACGAGGCGGAGCGCAGAGATCCCCCAAAGGATTCCTAGATTCCTAAGGAACAGCAGCGCCGGAAGGAAGGAGGGGCCCCCGACGCTACATAGTGACCACCGCCTTGGGGTCTGCACCCTGAAAGCTTGCGCTCACATGGGCACAGTTCATGCTGCTGTCTGCTGCRTGGGCACCAACATTGTCCATCTGTAATTACAGTTAAATGCCAGTCTTTAGATTGGTTAGCAGAAAAAGTCATGTCTGCAACCAAGCTCCCCTTGACTTCAGATGACCTTGCAAGACAAGTGTCATGATCCAGGGACTATTGGAAAAATGTATGCAACTAAAGAGTTCTGGTAACAACAGTGATATATTCTCTTTCCATCCCTTGGGTAATCACTGGAAAGATCTATTCCTTGTTCCAGCTGCAAACTACAGAGAAAATAACATTGTCTGCATTGCAGAATATATTTTTGAGTGTCTGATTACTGAAAGGTGTGTTTTTACATACCCATGTTTTGCATATTTTACAATATACTACACTTTTTCTCCAGTTAATAACAATTGACTTGTATCTGTCCACCCTCTAAATGTTTTGTTACTTGGCACAGCTAAAACAAACATATTTYTATTGGCCAGGGTTTGTGTTTTCAGGAAAATATTTAGTCATTTCTATTTATTACACCTTCGGTCCTCCCCCTCCTCAATACCTTAAGTCTGCTCTCAGGAATATCAGTTAGTTTATGCTGATTTCACTTTCTTTCCTTGCATGAATTTAAAGCCATGTGATTTCAGGGAAGGCTCGTGAGGGCTTTAACCAGCACCGAGGTGTGCCTGACTACCTGGAGCGACCTGGTAGGCCTGCTAATGAAAGAACTGCTTGGACAAGGCATTAGCAGTACTCGGATGTGACCAGTCACTCCGAGGCTGCCCTGTATAAATGAAAGTAGGAATTTCCACTTGCATTTAGGGCATGCGTACGTAATTATTTAGAAGTTCAGGTTTTATATTGACAGCAATATTTTCAAATATGCTGAAGGGTATTTTGAAAATAATGTGTGATAATTTGCAGGCGCTGCTTTCTATTGCTAAGGCAATGCAAAGCTGGCATTTGGTGTCTACATTTAGGTATTTTTTTCTTCCAGTAATATTCTTGCAACTGAAAAGGAACTGTTCAACCCTGACATGTGAAACTACAACCTTTTAAAGAACTGTCATTCAGAGTCAAGGAATGTTAATAGTAAGGCTCAAGTGAACTGCAAAACTACTTCTTCTAGATGGTTCTGTCATAGATGAATTCACATAGGGAAAAATTCTTTATTACTTGCAAGAAAAATGGATTTAACCAATGCTTGCCAGTTCTTCCAAATCATTGGTGTTTTGTATTTTCACTGTAGGGACAGACTAAACTCAGTTCAAGGAAGCTGCCAATATTTTGACAACAACCTTCCAGCAAAAAATCTTTCCTTAGTTTGTAACAAATGCCATGTGTTATTATTTTTGGAAAGGGAAGGATGAAAAGCTGGGTATGTATGTTGCTTAAACAATACTTCTCCCATTTAGAACTGAATAATAAAACAAATAGAGACTTTGTCAGTTCTTGAAAGAAACATGTATATCAGTTATATGTTAGTATAGAATAATACTCAGCTTTGGTAATTTGAAGTAAGTTGTGTCACTGAAAAATTTGCATAGCAGCAGCATCCCTAAGAAACACTGTCTGCAATTTGGTGCTACAGATATATTCTGAAGGTAAGAAATTGTTCTTCGGTACTGTTTGCAGTGACTTTTTAATTGCCCTAGAGATAAATTATTTGTACTAAGTTTGGATCAGCAGTTTCCAAAGAGAGGAAAGAAAATCTCAATAACAAGGAAATCAAATGAGGCTTCTGTTTGGTGTAGAGCTTTAACAAAGTACACTTACAGCTGCCTATACCTCTCTACAGCTTTTCTGGGGGATCTCTGCAACATATGAAATTGATAAGGGCTAACTAGGGGATTGTCATTACCACATCTCAGAATAAAGAATTAGTTTCACTGCCATCTCAGACAACAAACCTAGGCTTCCTCTTTGGTCAACACAGACATATTTCTAAGGTTCTCTCAGCCATAACTGTAGATAACCATGCTTGGTCTAATGAATCCTGCTCTTATGCCCTCTGTCCAGGGCTTGGTAGCAAGGGCTTGGTTCTTTTCCATTAGAGTCACCTGGATTCTTCTGTTGACTTGAGGAGAAAAAAAAAGCTTCAGGTGAGACAATAGGATGATTGTCACTTGCTTGCATTAGGTTAACTCACCTGCCTTCCCTGAACATCATCTACGCAAGTCACCTGGCATGGTGGCTGGCTCTGGAGCCTAAAAGTGAATCCATCCAGTGACTATGCTTTAAAGCAGCAGAGGTAGAGGAGTCGCTAGCTGAAAGCTATTTCCTGACAGTACTTGAAATGGGATGGAAAGAGGGGCACTTTGCACCAGGCCCTGAGTGGATACATCCCCATGGTGAAAAAGGGGCAAGCACTTCTCTTGCAGTAGCAGGGGTCCCCGTTTCACATGGCTTTGGGTGTCAGCCAGCCACGAGGCGCTCTCAGGCAGGGCTCGGGATGGTTTCCAGGATGCTGAGCTCAAGAGCTGCCACCTTGCAGGCTGACGCAAATGTCCCTGACTCCTGCCCTTCCCAAGCTCCATGTTTAGCTGTAGGGTCCATCTAGGAGGTCCTGCCCCGCAGCTGGCTCCTAGGTCCAAGATCTTTGTAAAGCTGGGGTTAGTCCAACCCCTAGACCCCCCAAAGGGCGCTCCAAACAAAACTGATGCTCCCACAAAGCAGCAGTGTGCTTCTGCTCAAAACAAAGTGACAGTGTCAGTATGCCCTAAACAAAACAATGAGGTAACACTGAACTGATTTCCTTAGCATCTCCCTTCTTAGGCTTATCAACATCTCAAAACACTTGTGCATAAATGTGTGCATTTAGAGTTTGGTAAAAATAAAAACTGTAAAAATAAATGAATGCTCATTATGAAGCAAAGCATGATATATGCTTAGTTTACACACTTACTCACAGTTTAACTCTGCTCACAGTGAGATAAATAGAACCAGTTTAGAGAAAAAGATAAGCTGTGTGTTCCTCCTGGCTTCTTCCTCCTGTTAATACAACTTGAATGATCATTAATTCAGGCACAAGAGAAAAAATTCTTTTTGAGTATGAAAGCAGAAAGCTTGGAAAAGCTTATTCTCCAGAACATTAAACAGACACTTGCATTCAGATGAGGAGGAACATACATCTCCTGATGAGGTGGATATTTGTCACTTGGTGCGAGTTCTCTTTGCTCTGAGTGTGAGGCTGGCTGGGAAGATACACGCCAGTGTTTTCAGGAAATACACTGATTCAGTTCTTGTTCTTGTTAAGAGGATCGGGTGGTATCCATATCTAATTTTTAACTGCTTGGCATTTGTACAAATGAAAGAGGAAAAGTAGCAATGGTTGCTTCCATTACTCCACCAAGTAATCAAGTCTACTTTTTAAGGAAAGTCCAAAGGGGTATTTACATCCGACATTAGAGGAAAGCACACTTCTTGGACAGCCCAATTTTTCAGTTGTTCAAAAAAAAGCCATTCTGGATAAATGCACTATCTTTGTAGCACTGGCAAGGATAGCCTTTTCCTGGAACTTCACCTGCAGTAAGATCAGCTATGGCTTTTCTGTAAGACCTTTCTACTGCCTACAGCTTTCTGCAGCTGACTGTCTAAAAAGCCCCTTTGGCTTGCACATATTCCTTCTTTTCTTTGTGTTTATTATTTTCAGTATCCCAGAAAATTCTTCCTCACATGGAAAGCGAAGGTGCAGAGCTGTCAAGGAACACATAGTCAAAAATAATTGTGTTCTTTGCTAAAAGGAAGCCTGCTGTTACTATCCTTTGTATATTGTCACTAAATGCTAAGTATGTTTTACATAATTATGGCCCCTTGTACACTTGTCTTCAATCAATAATGCTCCTTTTCACTATTTTTTTCTACAGACTGAAAAAACAGAAAGCTGGGAGACAAAAAAAAAAAAAAAAAAAAAAAGAGAAAAACAGCATTTGCATTACTGCATGACACAGGGAATCACCGATGAATTGAAGCTGTAAAACCAGAATCACTAAAGGCGAAATAGGGGCAAAACTGCTGATTTTTAGAGCTTGGCAAGCTACCTCAGTATCAGCAGGACCTCTGATTTAACTTATGAGCCTTCTGCCTGTGTCTACAAACAATAACTACCTACAAAAAAGTTTTACTCTACCATACCTCTCTTATCACCAGATATTCTCCTTGCTCACCAGAAGAAATCTGTGAGGTTCAATTTTGTCGATCATGTATTCACAGGGCCAACTTCACTGCCAGGTCAAGTTGTCTGCCTCTTTGTCCAGCCCGGCTCTGGAAATCTGAGACCGTGTAACCTGTTGTGAAAGCTGTGACGGTTTCGCAACATACTATCTGGATCAATTCCATTTTGAAATAATATCTGCAGGATTAATATGGGCATTAATACTGTCCACTTACCTATTTGTAGGAATGTAAGAACATAAAGCATGTATTTTTCTCCTTAAATTCATTCATCTGTTTCTGCTGTTTTTGCAAAGCTTGCAAGATCTCATACTTTTCTCACACTTTTTTTTTCTCCTAAAGTGCCTGAAATATAAATGCAGCATACTGCTAAGCATGCAGGTCTGCTGGCCTGGGTCCAAGAGCCAACATCTTTTTTGTTTGATGCTCACCAATTATTATCCATGTTGTAAAAACGGCATTAAGACATCTGAAGGAGCAGAAAGGAAAAAATCTTAGCCTTGTGGTAATTAAAACTACATGATATCATTTTTTGCCAATTGTACTACAGCTAAAAAGTACATACATTTCCACTTGTCTTTCCAACTGCATTTATTGTGGCCATCACTTGATAACAAATTCAGCACCAGCCTTCAGGGAAACAGGATACTGTCAAAACTGGAGGCTTGTTGGCAGGCAGATGGGTTTTAAAAGAGTAAACTGCTTTAACGTCTTAAAATTCTCTCAAACGATTGCCCAGGATAAAATGTCACTGTTCCTCCGTATGTAATAGTCGCCCATGAATCACGATGTTGCTCTTCCTGAACGCTAAATAAGGTAGCTCCTCGTGTGGGCAAGAGAGGCCTCAGCTTCTCACAGTTCAAAGACACGAGGTAGGCGGCTGCTTCACTGTATCAGCTGCCACTAGGAGGGAACGACTCGTCTGCGGGGCACGCTCCGGCGTAGGGGAATCGGCGCCAGCCTCTGCCCTACGGGGAGGCCTGCGTTTGGTGGCAGCTCCAGACGCGGCGCACGCGACAAACAGGGCCGCGCTGCGGCCGCCTTGGGCCGCGGCCGTTGGGAGGCCCCGCCCCCCGCAACGGCCGCCCAACCGACCCCGCCCACACGCGGCGGCCAGCGGAACACCTTGGGGAGTGGGGGGGGGAATGGGCCGAGGCGCCCCATCGCTGCGGGCCGCGGGGGGCCCCAGCCGCGGCAGCCGCGGGCAGCAGCCCCGGGGGCCGCCGCTGGGTCCCGCGGCGCCCCGGAGGGACATGGGGAGAGAGGCGAGCGCGGCGCCTTTAAGGGCGGCCCCGCCCGCTGCGCGGGCGCCGCCCCCGCCCCGTGCCCGGGCCACTGGGAGCGGGCGAGGGCGGAAGGCGGGAGAATGCGAACGCCTCGCGGCGCCGCCAACCGCGCCTTATAAGGGCAGGGCGTCGCGCATGCGCGTAGCCTAGCGGCCAGGGGCGGGGGCTCCAAGTGGGTTTCGCTGCGGCGGCGCCGGGGCGGGTAGGGGCGCGGGGTCCGGCGGCAGTGGGGAGCGCGGCAGGCGTCGCGGAGCTCGGCCGCGGCGCGCAGCGGGGCCGGTCCGGTCCGTGCCGTGCCGGGCGGCGCATGCGGCGGGCGCGGGGGGATGATGCTGGCGGGGCCGCAGCTGGTGGCGGCGGCGGGCGGCGAGCGGGCCCGGCTGCTCTCGCTCTACGTGCAGGAGTACCTGGAGTGCGTGGAGTCGCTGCCGCTCGACATCCAGCGCAACGTGTCGCTGCTGCGCGAGGTGGACACGCAGTGCCAAGGTGGGCGCCGGCGCGGGGGGGGGAGGGCCGAGGCCCGCACATGCGCCGCGGCCGCGGGCGGCTGTTGGCGCCGGCCGCGGGGGCGGGGCCGCCACGGAGGGTGGGGGGAGCTCGTGGCGGCCACCAGGTAAACCCACCTCGGCGGCCCCGCGAAATGGGGTTCAGCTTCGTGCTCGGCGGCGGTGCTCGGGGTACCTCGGTGTTATCTGAGGCTTCCAAACGCTGCCGCCGTCCCACGGTCGGTTACCCGGACAAGGATGCGGCCCCTTGGAGTAAGGGTCGGGCGTTGGGGCACGCGGTGTGTTGCCTCCCCTCTAGGAGCTTTCCGAGCCGGGAAACTGGGCCAAAGCAGAGGCTTGGAGAGTTTCTACCGACAGACCCAGTTTAGTTTCACTTAACTATGTCTGTCAAAAAAAAAGGCCCAAAAATGTGACAAAAATAGTGTAGGCCGAGTCCGAATATCTTCTGACAATGCTGCTAATATAATTTTGTGTAATTTAAAAGGCAGTGCTAGTTCACGTGAGAGGGCCAAACTCATTCCTGGACTTGGCAAACGGAAATCATTTTAGCCTGTGGAAGCTCCACCACCACCTAATCACATTGCCAGTAAGGAACACTGGGGCTGGGTTTCCCTCCTCAGAGGGGTCTCAGGGCTGCTCAGCTGCACATGCGGGTGCTCTCCCTCATCTAAGGGACTGTCGGGGAGTTACTTTGGCAAGTCTGCATTTCTGCCCACCCAGAAGTTCTGCCTCTTTTGCGCTCGGGAGAAATCCAACTGCTTCCCATTGGAGAACGAGAAGGGAGCTTGTGACCATGAGCTCCTGACTGTGAGCCCTTTAAAGCGTTTGGCATGTTGCCTGGTAAATATCAAGGGATACATGCAGGGAATAAGAAATTAAAAGGAAAAAAAAAGAAAAAGAAAACGGGAGGAAAAAAGCTTCTCAGTAGCATAAGGTCAATTTTGTTTTCTGTAATAGCAGTTGTGGTTTGGGGTTCTTTGTGGCAGGTTTTTCCTTAYGTAGGAACCTCTGTAATTGCACCTGCACTATTTTGTTCTTTGCTCATGGAAGGAGCCGGGGTGGGAGCTAACGTGGCTGCAGCAGTTTGTACTCTGGTTATGCCTTTCTAGTTCAGCAGCCTTCCACATGCCTTACTCAGCACTTCTCTGGAGGACAGAGAGATTTCTCTCCCTGCCAGGGCAACAGTCAAGAGGTGCTGCTCAAGGCGCAGGTTGTAGTGAYGGCTGCAGTGCCGGTACTGAGACCAAGCAGGTCGCATCATGGACAGTCGCAGTATGATTTTTATATTACCCCTGTGAGAGTCTGGAAGAGAGCAAAATGCTGTTGGCTTCTGTTACTGCACAGGTTTCAGAATTTACGGTAAAGAGTGGCTGTTCAGATTTAGTGCTAGTGTTTTAAGATGTCAGCAGGAAAAAAAGGGGGGGAGGAAAAAAGCACTGTTGAGGTTTCCACTTAGTGTTAGTTTGAGTCATTTCACAATTGTACAAAGCAGACAACATCCTTTAAAAATAGTATTTTGTAAAAAGCTGTCCTGTAAGAAGAGAAAGATTTTTATAGTTTATCTTGTGGCTCCAGAAGCAAATATATTACTTTGGTATTGTTCATAAATTTCCATGCATGTTCAAATAAAATCCTTTAAAAGTCCTTAAATTGTTAGTGAGGAAACAAATTCTGCATCTACCAAAGTGCATTAGACTTCATTGACAGCTTTTAGTTAATTTAGTTCTTTTTACGTAAGCAATTCCTTCATTTTATATCTATAGGTCTAATGTAATTTCTGGGAAATAAAGTTTAAAAATCCAGGAAAGCATAAATGTTAGGGTACAAACTGAGACTGGTTTATGGCCTTAATCTCATATTTGGGTTCATTAAACACGCTTTTAAGACTTTATTGAAGAGGCAGTTACTTAGTTATTTTACATGATTTGCAAGGGGAAAAAAAAAGTCAAATGGAGCCATTTCTTACCAGTTGCTTGGAGGGGGGGGAGGGAGAAAAAAAAAAAAAAAAAAGCTCCTGTGGTGTGTTAACCATTAGATGACCTATTCTCAAAAACTCCACCTCAGCAAAACGCTAAAGAATCTGAACTAAAATGCTACTTTGTCAAATGGAGACAGTGTGTGAAATATCCCCACTATGGTCCTTCCACCACTATGATCTCCTATGATCCCCTTTCTTGGGTTATCCTTTTCTTGCCTCTCTCAGAGGCATTGGAAATGTCTCTCTTTCAGAACTTCAGAGAGTTTTCTTGCAATAGATTGTGAACTTAAATATTGATTTGATAATATGCATTTTGCATTAAATACTAGATCTAGCCCACTAGAGTATATTAAAATTTATACCATTTCTCATGAGCTGGAAATACATTCCTCTATTTTCTTGAGCATGTTCTGTCTTGTGTAATTATTCCTATTGTCTTCCTTCTTTTTGTAGAAGCACTAAAAGAAATAGATGATGTCTATGAAAAATACAAGTCGGAAAATGATCCTGTCCAGAAGAAACGCTTGCAGCAGCATCTTCAGCGTGCGTTAATCAACAGCCAAGAACTGGGAGATGAAAAGATTCAAATAGTTACTCAGATGTTAGAACTGGTAGAGAACAGAGCACGGCAAATGGAAACACACTCGCAGTGTTTCCAAGACGTGTCTGAGAATGAAAAGCCCCTAGAAAAGGCAAAGATGGATTCCTGCCCCCCTGAGCGATCTTCGCGTCGGCCCCGGCGGCAGCGCACCAGTGAAAGCCGCGATCTGTGCCATATAGCAAATGGCATCGACGACTGCGATGAGCCACCCAAGGAAAAAAGATCCAAATCTTCCAAGAAGAAAAAACGCTCCAAAGCTAAGCAAGAGAGGGAAATGTCACCTGTAGAATTTGCCATTGATCCCAATGAACCAACTTACTGCTTATGTAACCAAGTGTCTTACGGTGAAATGATAGGATGTGATAATGAACAGTGTCCTATCGAATGGTTTCACTTCTCATGTGTTGGACTCACCTACAAACCAAAGGGGAAATGGTACTGCCCCAAGTGCAGAGGAGATAATGAGAAAACTATGGACAAATGTACTGACAAATCAAAAAAAGATAGAAGATCGAGGTAGTGAATGCAATTCATGTTTTAAAGAGTTGCTCCTTTTATATTGAAATGTTTAATTTCCAGAGAATGCTGTTTTAGGAAATGCATAAGACTATGCAATAATTTTTAACCTCTAATATTAATGGAGTATTAAAAGCTGTCATACCTTCTGTGATCTTTAACTTTCTGCACTGAATAACCAAATAGTTGAGACAGAGTGGCTTCAGACCTTCACAGAAGACATTATAAGTGTATGGCTGTTGGTTTCAGTTTAACCCATTAGTATTTTAAAAAGCCTTGTGCATCTTGAAAGAGCAGTGATGGGAAAGATACTGAAGAACTTTTCATGTTTATAGGAAATTCACTGAGCTCCTCTGAAGAGCCCCACATAACTTAGAATTGTAACAACTGAATTTTGTATCACAGGTCTTAAAAGTTTGAGGCTTTTGTGTTAACATCACATATTTGGAATTAGGGTTTTTGAATTCAGCCATAACTGTATGTAAAGTCTTCCAAGCTTAAAGTAGACCTCTTCAGTGACTTTCATATGACCAGTATGCCACTTCAAGGAAGAAAATACCACTAACTTATGCTTTTTATGTCCATATTAAAATCTTGTCTTGGTGACTTTATATTTGAGAGTCAGTTTCTGGATATGATAATAATTTAGATGTACAAGCTGTTTTATATACCCAAGCATCCCTGTGTGGGCCTTACTGATTAGGATACTTCTGCAATGCTGAAATGACTTCCTGGATCCTTTTCCGTTTTGTCACAGCCTGTGTAGGTGGTAGAAGTGGTAGGAAGGTCCCTTGAGAGGGGACCTTGCCGTCCTGGGGATCGGAAGCGGCGGTCGTTACGAGTTGCAGTGTTCTGGTGACCGGCATCCCGCTCCTCGGGCTGCATCCCCACTAGAGGGCTGTGCTTGTGCGGTGGTGGCTGCCGGCGGCGAGACCGCGGCACGGACGGGAAAGCCTCCGTGTGCCGCGGCCAGATGGAATGAAGCAGCGTATGTATAAGCTGCATAAAATAGCAAGCCTATTTTGGCAATTGGGATCTGATTCCTTAACAGGATCTAGCATTTGCAAGTGAGACTGCAGTTAACATATGACAGAGGAATAGTGAAGCTAGGGTTCAAGTCTCTGCTCAAAAATGTGATTTCTGTGAAGTGGAACAGCCACGCTGCGGAGAGCTGCACCCCAGTAAGCAAAGAGCGACTGCAGAAACCCACAGTAATGGCTCTGATGGTCAGCAGGACAGAAGCCTTTATTCCAAGACCATGTCTCACTTCCTAGGTTGTCAGCTAATTTGAATTTGCAAAGACAGGCTTCTTGAAAGGCCAGGATCATTGTTGCTGACTTCCTGTGGAGAAGGATAAGGCTGGTTGATAGAGAGAAGTGTCTTAAATCCTCTTTTGTATGTTTTACTCCTTCAACTTGCTACGCTTTAACAATTCTTACATTTCCTTCTTGGGAAGATATACTGGCATACTTGGACTGAGGACTGTAAGTATCAATATCTAAACTGTACTTAAAGTAGAAATACTTCATAGTATTAGAAAGACCCACTTTACTGAAGTAGCAAAGTACAAGTGAAATCGTATCTATTAACATTACAATTTCATCTTTTGTAAGTATGCATGAATTTCTATTGGCTAAAAAAAGAATACCTTTTTCAAAGCAGATGAAGGGAGCTGGGAAATGCACAATTGCTCATCTGGAATAACTGCTGAAGTAAGAAAAGTGTATTTGGTGTGTTGCAGTGTTGCAGAAAGGAAAGGTTAAGATTCTCAAAGTGGGGCAGATGAAGCTCTCATGCAGAGATCCTCTGTTTCAAGCATCCTTCCAAGGGTGAATATAAATTCCTAAGGCTGCCCATGAAGATACTGCCTGTTGAACAGTATTTGCCTAATACGTGAGCTTCCTCGCAGACAGGAATAACTCAGCAGTAGTTCATGAGCAGATTAGCAGTTGGCTTCAAACGCACATGGGTGCATCTGATAATTGTCCCTTTTCAATACTCTAAGATGTTGCTAAAACTTGTATGAGGAAAAAGATCAGATGCTATCTGGTATTTAGCACTTCTGCCACCTCTTTTTATCCAAATCCAAATTTGCAGTTTGGCATCTATTTTCATATAAGATGAATAGTCATACAATGAAAATGTGCATAGGATGTTAATAAAAAAGCAGCATGGTAAGTAGAGAACTTCTTAATGTTGCTTCTTAATCTTCCATTCTTTTTCATAATGAAACAAGCCCCAGAAAAAGAAAGGAAAATGAAATGTGAAGATGCCTAAGTCAGTGATGTTGAAGATATGTATTGATTACCAGGTACTAAAGTTGACAAAGGTTAAGATAATAGAACACCTAGGCAATAAACTGCTTTCTCTTCATGAAAATTGATATCTCATCCTAATGCACCGTGGACAGATCAAGCTTACTTTCTTTTTCCTTAAGTTTGGGAAAATGTGGTTTCCTTTTGAACTTCTGTCCTTGCCTTTCTGTTTGTCAGCAGCGAAAGGCCTTCATAAACTGTTCGAGAGAAAAGAAAAGGCTTCAGGTCATCCACTGGACCATTTTTATTCATCTTGACAAAACTAAAAATGCAATTTGATTTTTTTTTTTTGAAGCAAAACAAATTTTAAAAAGTTTACTGTTGGAAGCTAGGGAAGCAAAATGAGCAGTTTTAACATTTGCTGCTAATATTGTGAAGCCATCCTGATATCTCCAGCAGTTGGTTCATTTTTTTGGACTCAAATTTGACAAGCCTTGAATAGTTTTCAATATTAACAGAAGATTTTTCTAGCTGGTCTGTCTAGTCCATAAGCTGCCTGAGAGACATAAGCTGAGCATGGTGAGTTAACAGACACGGTGGACAGACATGGCACCATTACCTTAAAAGTAATCTCTGAAGCTGTTGTATGATGATTCCTGTTGATTGCTGAAAAGAATAATATGTTTTTAAACTGGTTTTAACCACGTTACCTTTTCAAGAATTAATGAGTCTGCTTATTCTAAAGTGATATAACTGATAAAAGTCTTGAAATTAGTCCAGTGGTAAAGGAAATCCCCCTCTTCCCTGAATTTATGTAAGGATTATTTACTCTGGCCTTTGTAAAAAGGTGGTGTTTTGTAAATCCAAATATTTCTGTTCATTTAAAAGCAACTAATTTCAGCTGGAAGGCAACTACTACCATTTCTCTGAATTCAGACTTTAAAATTGGCAAAGTTTGGTGTTTCTGTAACTTAAACCACTTCTGGCTGCATCAGATGGTTTTGAAAGCCTTAATTTGGGTTTTGTCCTTTAGATACAGCTGGGTGGAATTGCACCCAGCAATTCGGTCTCCCTCGAAACACACCCAGTGCACAGGGCCCAAACTGCAGGGAGTGCCAGACAAGCAAGAGCAGCCCTCTTCTATTCATACTTCTAAGAGGTCACCCTTTCCTGCAGCTCTGCAAGCCTATCACACAGGCACCTTGCGTTAAAGAAGATAGCACAGGTCTCACAAAAGTCCTACTTGCTTCCAGTGCTACAATCCAAAGCTGTGTGTGTGTTTTGGTTTTGTTGTTGGTTTTTATCTTGTCTCTGTAGCCTTAATCCAACAGAGCAACTGATAAAAGTGGTGAAGACACTTATTTCAGGCCACATGTCTGTAATTTCTCTATGGTGTATACATAAGTAAATGCTGCCTTGGTAGCTCCTGCTTGCTAAAGCCTGTTTTAGACTCAAGTGACAGATGTGCAACTCAACTGTCTTGTCAATGGGGGATCGCAAAATATGTATTACGGAAGGGAAGGGCTGGGGGCAGCAATTTCCCTACTGCATAGCTTAGTAGTAGAACATCTGCCTCTGTCAGACTAGCACCCCCAGCAGCTGCTGCTCTTGGCTAGCCAAGAGTTGGCTGCAAGGAGACGTGGGCAGCCAACTCTGTACTGGCCTGTGGAATACAACAGACCAAGGCWCCCAACGGCATCGCACTGGCATGAGACCAGGAGAGCAGCGTTCTCTGTAGGAGCTGAACTCACCCAAAGCCCTTGGATGGAGATGCATACCCRCATGCAACTCAAAGCGGCTGATGCTGAAGATGTGCAAGACTCCTCAAAACTTCTTCTGTGTTAGTTTAAGTTAGTTTAAAGAAAACTTTCTTGGTCTTTCTGAGTCTTGTTATACTCTTCTTAAGCATAAGTCAATGCTTAAGTTTCTTTGAATAGCCATCTCTTAAGAGATCTGAGCTGGATCATTAGATGTTCTAGTTTTCCTTGGGTTCTTCCCCATTGCTGCTGGGCATTTCTCTACATTTGTCTCTCTCTCGGTGGAATTCTCAGTTGCTTTTGCATCTGATCCTCGCAAGGTGAGAAGGGCTGTCACTCAGCCACAAGAATTGTTTTTCTGTCTAGAATTACTGCTAGGGAGGAGAATTTGCTGTTGGTTATAAAACCAGGTGTTACTGTGCTACTGTTTAAATCCCACAGATTTATTTCACCTGGAAGAAATATTTTCTTATTACTTTTATATAATGTCTCTTTTATAACAAATGCCATGTTCAGAGTAGTTTCAAATGATCTTTTTTTGTACCAAGATTCTGATTAGGCTGCAGTCTTGAAACTGCTAGATGGATGATTACAGAATTCCCTTATTCCCTAAGCTGTCCAGAAAGTCATTCTCCTTTGTGAAAATGTCTTAAAAGTTTTATTGAAATGAAGCTCTTTTTGAGCTGTAAGTAGTTCTCCTTTCAGGAGGCCAATCTTACAGATTAGGGATTAGTGCATAGTGAGCACACAGGCATTAAAATCCTCTCCAAAGTTTTGCTGTGGCACACTTAGAGTACTTCCACTGAAAATGGTAGAACTGTTAAATGAATTTGACCTCAGTGATTTGCTCTTTAGGACTAGTAGGAAGTTACAGCTTTTAGTTGGAAAAAGTGGGTAAATCTGTGGTTGAACTTAGCCTGATTTAAAAGCCTAGCAGGAAACTCCTACCTCCTGCTGAGAGGCAGAACACACTAAAAAATTCTAGAATATTTTAGAATAATTTGCAGCGGAGAAATCAGGATGGAATCCTGTTGAAATTTAAATAAAATTCAGTTGAGCCAGGATTCTTCCTAGCATACAGATTTCCAGCTTCCTTTGACTAAAGCCTAAAAAAAGATTAAAGCTCCATGGCAACTGCTATCTCAACTCCTGACAACTGTAGTATAAATTATATCTTAGAAAAACCTAATACTGAAAGTTTTATGTATGTCACCAAGTCAGGCTAGGAAATGGTAGGCTTGCAGTGACCACCCCAGCCTGCCTTCTGCTCCCCTGCGTTCTGAATGAAGCAGAGGTTTCGTCAGAGGCGAATTGGATGATGACCTGTAATTATAAGCAGTGTGAATAAAAAAGTGACTGGTTAGCTACAAATCCAACATTTTAAGGACTTAAATTTGCATCTTTTAAATTATATCATACTTTGGGGGAAAGAGTAATATTTATTTGGCACTGTAACCTTCCTGAAAACAGCAGCGAGGTTCAAAGTAAAGACTGCAGCCCAAGGGGGTTCTATGGGAGGTTACCACAGCAGCTGCATTTGCTGGCAGTGGATAAACTTTTTATGGAGGAGGTGCTGGACTGAGGCTGTGCACTGCATTCACGAGCCCCCAGGCGCTCCACCCTTCCACGCTTGCACACTGTGCTGCCCAGAGCCATGGGCTGCCTCCAGGCCCCTAGAGAGGGGATTCTTGTTGCCTGAGGTACTTAAAACTCCCAATAGGCTGTTAGATTGAGGTGGAAACGAATATAAAAGGACATTAAAAGCCTTAAGTGAAGGTGATCTGCGACAAGTTAAAAACCAAATACCCTCCCATGGAGAATATCTTGTATTCTGATTTCTTCAGTTGTATTTTCTTTCCTATTTATTTTTGACCCCATCCTTTCTGTCTGAAAGAAACTGAATATGTGATTTTCTGAGCTTGAAGAATGACCTGACTTGGTGGAACCCCTTATTTGAGCCCTTTGTTTTTCTATTAGACTGAGTGTTCTGCCTCCAGTGAGGGTGATGTGGTGGCTCACCCTCTGTCGCCAATTCCAGCTCAAAAGATTTAAGCATATTTTAAATGACTCTTCTTTATTTTTTCATAATGATTTAACCTCTTCTTTCCCACGTGTATGTCTTGATTCTTTTTAAGGGGGAAGTACATAATTTATTTCATAAAACTTAGAAATGCTGAATAGTGAGAATGGACAAGATAAAAAACCAATCAGCTAAAAGTGTTTTAAACAAAAATATGTACCTTTGTTTAATGTGATTTTTCAGTGCTATAATCTAATGATACTGTACTGGCAATTCCACCTGCATCGTGGTAGTTTTATTTGGTAGTAGAAGGTAAGAATAACTTTGAGGCCTTTCTCTCAGACCTGTCAGTACTTGTGGGTGATTGCTTGTAAAAACAAACAAAAAAACTCCCACTGTGTTAAAAACTTAGCCAAGGATGTCATGATTATTGAATCAGAGCTCTTCTAAAACTCGTCAGAAGAAAGACTGCTAGATCAGGTAAGTTACTGGAATATTTGTTAATTCTTGCATTTTCACAGCAGTGGAACCTGTTTGTGCAGTTTGTCACGGCTAGTGTACATCAATGCATCATCTGATGAAGCTTTGCCAAGCCAAAGTCTTGTCTCCCTGCACTCATGCACTCACTTCTGAAACCTGTTTGAGGATAAAATGCAATGCTTCCCTGAAAAGTGACATTTTAAGTATCTTAATTTTTCTTCAGAGAAATCCAGAATGTTTTGTCACACTTGTGGCTGTTGCCACGGAGATGGAATTGGCTTGGGGGAAGCAGGTCAGACACAAGTCTCTTTATATACATATAATACATATATAGGGTTTTTTTTTTTTGGTTAACAATTCTCACTTGTATTTAATGACTTGTCATCTGTACTTGCTGGTATGAGGTACAATGGCAGAGAAGAAAGCACTCAGATTTCAAAGACTTGGCTCTGAGGAGAGCACTTGAGTAGCTGAACTGAAGCTTCAGTAACTGCCAACTGTAAAGGGCTAGTGGAACTTAAACCTAAAAGAAATTTTAAACTCTTATTTAAGTCTCCCAAGTTCTCAGATCCTGACAACCAACATAAATTCAAATTCTGTGAGTTCCTAAAAGCAGGAACTTTCCTCAGTGAAAATAAAAAAAAAGCTTCAGCTTCTGAATGATTTTTTTTAAAAAAAAAAAAGGCAAAGCAAGCCATGGAATATATCCTCTTCCTAGAAATTCAGCAAAACAAAATCAATAGAGAAAAAATGTTATCTGTATCAAGATCTCTTGTTCTGGCAAGCATACAAACATTTGATAAGACTTTCAAACCTTATGGATGAAGTAAAACCACGCATACAGATATGCAAAACATGCCCAGATCGTAGTCCCAGCTGCTCACTAAATTAAAGCACTGCTTCTAAGTGGAATTATCTAATAAGGATAAAAATGGCAGATATTAATTCAGTTCTTTATATCTTGAGCTATGTTCTCCTGCTGGTCTAACACTGCTTTCAGATAGTTCTTATTTTCTAACTGATGTCAATACAGCTTGTGCCTTTCCTTACTACTTACACCTCAGAGGTGTCAGGCAGATATTATGCGCTTTCAGCAGATGCTTCATCTTTTCCAGTCTGAATAACTGATAAGATTGTGAAGCAATTTTAAATTGTAGCCCAGTAAAACACAGAATCTGAACAGGCAGATTCTGTGTCAGTTTAAAAGCTGGCTTTATATTTAAAAGCTATGAAGTAATGATGTTAAAATTCCTTAATTTTGCCTTACATAGGAAAAAACAAGGAGATACATCAGGTACCAGCTACCAGCTCCTGAATTAAAACCAGCCATGCAATTACTGAGACATCAGTATGATCATTTCTGTGAGATACTCTTTGTGTTCTTAGCAAAGTGCAAGATTTTACTAAAGGCTTGAGTGTATCAAAACATCCCACAGGTCTGAGGTAAAGGCATCTAACTCAAGACTCAGAAACATCACTAACCTGCCAGGTCAAGATTTTAACACTCAAGGGGAACCAACTGGAGCCATTACTGTAGCTCTCTCCATCATTATGGTTTTGAAGAGTACTGGAGAACGTAACATTCAATGGGATGAGTTTCATTTGAACATGGTGCAGATATAAACTCCATTAAAATATAGGCTATAGACTATGTAATAACTGTAGTGTAATTTCAGTATGTAAGAACCACTCAGAATCACACAGTGCTGTCACTTGGAAAAAAATTTAAGCTGACTGGTCTGCCAGAAGCTTTCAATGAGGGTTGATCCCCTACCTCTCTAGTAAATAACTGCCCACTTGTCCTGTTCATTTCCAGTTTACTGGAGTAGACCCGTTTGAACATCCAAACTTTTAAGCTGAAATAAATTGTCAGTCTAAGCTACCTGTTATTTTTCTCACTTAAGATAGCAAAGATAGCAAGATGACCAATCTCAGTTGGACTAAATCTTTATCCAGGTGGAAAGTACAATAACTAATGCCCTTAAATTAAAGCATTGGAGAGAATATTATTACAAATACATGTAAATATACATATAGAAGACATAAGCTAAGAAAGTAATTTTATTTACCTCATCCGATAGACAAACTGATGCACACTTCTAAAAAAAAAAAAATTGTAATTACAACCAGCATGACAGATTAGGATGTTGTTCCTCACATTTTGGTCTCCTCTGACAAGCACTGACCACTAGTGTTACATTTTTCATTAGCAAATGTTTGTATTTTTTTCTTTGTTTTACCTTGTTCTCTAGTGTCCTTTTTCTTTCCTGTGTTAGTTTCCTTATGCCTTCCTCATGGGTTTCAAAATTCTAAAGCAAACAGAATATTGAAATTTGACACATGATACAACTTTTTGACTACATTTATTGAAGCAAAATCTCTCAGAAGGAAGGATGCACAAATTACTCAGGTGGTCACTGCAATTTTAAGGTTTCTAGATAATAATCTACTTCTCATCTTTTGTACATAATAGGCAAGTGATGAAGTAACTACTGTAAATAGCAATGGTGGATAAATTACTTGCATTTTACTCAAATAAAAATAAACTCTCTGCAGTTCCACACTTTAAAGGTCCAGGAAAAGTAATAAGCATAATTATCATTATAGTTGCCTCTATTATAGTTCAATCATTATAGTTCAGCCAGGACTAGCTTGCCAATGGACAATTGTGGGTGGCTACAAATGATAAAAGATTGGAAAGCACCAGGCTGGAGTGCCTAGAGAGCGATACTACTTATAATTAAGTGAACATCATAGTTATAATTCCTCCTCCTTACTTCTTCTCAGGCAGCCATTAATTCTTGCAACTAAAAAAATAAAAACTATATATGAGTTCAGCCCTTGCCTACTTGATCTCTGCTTCAGGACAAGGACGCTGTCTTGAAGGAAGGTCATGATGAACTGGTTTTGTTCACTTTTTGTGTGTTTTTTGGGTTTTTTTAGATAAAATTCTATTTATTTGAATTCGTATTTCAAAGTCTTGGACATGAGTTGTTTCAGCTGCAGTTCTGCAGCACTAATGAAGTCAAAATTGTCACCAGCCGCTCCCTTGCTCCCTCTCCTTTTGGGTGGAGTGTCCCGGTCAGCTCCCCTGTGGCCTTTGACAGGAGATGGCCTGCCAGAGTAAATAGGTTGTGCAGAAGTCTTGCCTTTGAGTTCTGGCCTCAGACAACCCTTTACAAACCCTCTCTCCAAATTCCAAATGACAGAGTGGTCCCTGGCAAAACAACGGGATTCTTTGATATCACATGAACCATGTTCTGGGAACAGCACCAAGAGATCTTATCCAAACACTTCTCACAGACCTCACAAACATTAGGGAAAATCGATTCAGTCCAACAGGCACAAGGAAGAATGAATCACATCTTTCTGCTCCGGTGAGGTCTTTATTACTCTTACAGTATTTTATCTCTAGAAAATGACTCTTTTATTTTATTTTAGATATTTTTAGATATAGAGATAGTTGCATACATATCTGACAGATTTTAAGAGAATGGACTTCATGCTACTGACTAGCATGACTTAAAAAATTAAGAGGGTTGACTGAAAAATCATTATATTTAAAAGTATTTAGTAGTTAGATCTGCAGAGAATGAACATATGATCTGTTCCATATGTAAAACTTCCTGGATGATGCAGTCAGTGCCAGAGACAAACTCTTACCTAGTCTCAAAGAGGCTAAGCAGCAGCTCTCCTCAAGAATCCTGTACTTCTTTCTTTGGCAAGGAATGAGGCAAAACCCTTCTGTTTCTTCATGTACTTCTTTTCAAAAGGTCATAAATTAACTGCATCTAGTAAAACATATAAAAGAAACCACATTCCCTGTGTTATATAATAAATTATCTAATTAAATATCTTTTTAAAGATATCTTATTAAATTAAGTATCTTTTTAAATTAGTTATTACAGAAATGGGAAAAAAATAATCCATAAGCACCCCCACATCCTTACTTTTTGAATAAATTTGCAATTAGTGCCTGAAAAACGCACTAATCTTGTAAAATACGCAAGGAAAGAGGCCAAGCCCTTGTCTGCAAGGAGAAGGAGTTTCGGATCTCTCACCAGCGTCATGTCAGTGCTTTCTCTGAGTCCCTTTTCCTGTCTAACAGCACTGCTTTGCATTTTGATTTTACTACACTCTACACTGTGAGGACTTCAAGATTCCTGCACACAATGCACCTCCAAAACAAACAACCTCTGACTAGTAATTAGGAAGCCTGCAGAGCTGTCCCCATTCTGTTTAGAAGTTCAAAGCAGTATGATCCATGTGTCTCACGAACACTGCTAGTAGTGATCTCTAATTCGCTAGCATAGATATATAGATATACATTCAGTTACAACATAGGGCTGAAAACCTGGCCTCATCGAAGTCAATGGGAACCAGCAGCTCATTTTTGGAGCTCTGAATTTGTATAAAGCACAGATTTACAAGCTGACTTAAGCACCTAAAGCTGTAGGAAGGCCCAATTTTCTAAACCTCTTACATTAGGAAAGGTGCTCCTGAAGACCTCACTGGCTACCCAAATGTTTTTAAAAATGGAGCATTTTTTAAAAATGGTGAAGGAATATAGTCTCCAAACACTCATCACTTGGCGATCCCGAGGAAGTAGCTGTTAGTTGCATCTACCTTGAGCAGTGCACATTGGCTCTTGGCCTATTAGCTTAGCAGCCCGCTCTCCTCGGCTAGCACCGAACACCTTGGCTTGTTTTTCCATTCCTGTGCCGTCAATTAGAGCAGATGGAACAAACATACCCGCAGCCTTACGCTGTCACGCTACCAGGTAAAGCCTGAAGACTAAATGCATGTGCAAGGAAGCCCGAAATCTGCTGCCAGAGGTGTACGTGCAAACCAGTGCAAGAGGTATATGATAAACGTCAGGTCTCTCTTGTAAGAATTAATGGGATAAATAGGTTACAGAATAAAGCCCCAAAGTTCACATGCAGCTTGCTTTGAACTTTTAATACTAACTATGACCTGCTTGGGAGAGGGAGGGCTGAAAGGGCAATCTTGCCGCTCTGGTGGTGACAGTTGAGGAATGAAACCTATCAGATTGCCAAATATGCAATAAAAATCTGTTATGTACTGGAGCTGGGACTTTTATTATGGTTTGATTTTGCTTTTGTTGTCCCCGCATACAACTGCATCTACATGCAGTATATGCGATGATCTGCTGTACTCCCAAAGTCATTACCGTCTGCAAATCCAGCTTTCAAAGCCTTCAGGCACACTAGTGATAATAAAAAAAAAAAAAAAGAAAGAAAAAAGGAACTGAATAAGGACCTCAAAATGCACTTTGGGTTATTTTCTTTATAATCTCTTTCATCTACAGCCCATAGCTGCTTTTATATCTTACATTCTCTTACATCAGTTTTCTTCCTGACACTYTGTTTTACCTCTGCGTGACTGGATTTGCCTTTGTAAACTACTTCTGTCTTTAACACAGAATACTTCCAGCACTATTTGAAAACCAAATTAAAATAAGTAGCAGACACTGGACTTCTAAGCCTCATCATTCTGATTCTGTCAAGCATACTGCATAAGCAATTATCCCTGTCCTTTCTTATTGTCATCTCTTAGAAAAGTGGACTAATCATACTTGGAAAAGTTGTTTCTTTGTTCGTTTCAGTGACTATAATATTTACAGAGCAAAGCTGAATAATGAACTCCCAGCCGATGTCAGGAACGGGACACCAACGGAGAGAACACCCGGTGTAGCACAAAGCTTGTTCTCAGATTTTCAGTCTGACAATCACTCTCAACAAGTGCTGTGTAAAGCTGCGTGCTAGACTGGCGTATCACACCAAAAAAACAAAAGCCCTGCAACTGGTGTTTGGAAGAAGTACCTGCAACTGGAAGTGGAAGATACAGAAGAATGTTGGGAATGTGAGGGGGAGATATGGGGAGACAATGGAATTCATATCTACAAAATGTACCCTTAAGTTTATTCCCTTATATCATTTGGATTATCTAATGACATTATAGAAAATATAAAGCAACAGAGTGAATAAGAAGAAATTATGAACTGCTCTGACTGAAAGCAAAATACACTGGTGGCAGACTGATATTCAGTTGAATTCTGGTATGGGATTTTAATCATTAATTCTCAGTAGGGGAAAGTACTTTCTACTAACCTGTAAACTCACAGAATACCACCTTTCATTGAATTCCTTGATATAAATATGAAATTATCTTTGTGCACAGGAATATCTGCTGAAGAAGTGAGTATTTCATGCAGGAATTGACATGAATCGGTCAGATCCAAAACCTGAAATAATAAAAAACAGTATAGGTTCAAGCATGGAGCTGAGCATATTTCCTGAGTCTGCCATATATTTCTTTCCTTTCCGTGCCCCAGAATAAAATATGAAACCCTAAAGTTCTCAGAGGAAAGGAAGTCAAATGTGAAAGTAGAGAATATGAAAGTATCACCCCTCACAAAAAGCAGGAAAGAAAAATAAACCCAAACAAGAGAGAGAAGTGAAGATGAGAAAAAAAAAGAAGGAAAAAAAGAAAAAAGAAAAATAAAAGGACTGAAATGACAGTAGAAATGAAATGCAGGTTCAAAAGAAAAAAAAGGAACCATCAAAAATAATTAGGAGAGGGAAAAGGAATCCAAAAAATCTAAAAAAGAGTGAAGGGTCACTTTACAGCTAATTAACTGCATCTGAAAGGAGTTATAATCTATCTCTTCTAAAGCGTTATGAGATTTTTCTCTCCTATTCCCTTTCATTAAGAAAATCCTAAAAGGCATGTTCAAGGTGTCATACAGTACTGTTATTTATTCAGCAGCCACTGCTGAGGAGGTACCACTGCCCACTGCATAATTTAAACTTGGTTTTGTATTTCAAAACCAAGAGACTCCTGCTAATCTTTTAAAGATTTTTTTTTTCATTTCATTTTCTGTCTACTAGACTTGACAGGTTAATTCTCATTGAAATGTTGAAAAATGCCCACAGGGAAGAAGTCCTGACAAGTTACCCCATTATTTAACTAAATTGACAACTAAAATAAATACAGAAATAAGTCCTCCTCTCTGAAATGTTGAAATATGGATAGTGACCCCACTCATAAGTTAGATGGGATCCAGATAGAATAAAACATTAAAAAAGCTATTAAAACCTCCATTTTCCAGGATATTAGGCAATTTCTAATGGAGAAAGTCATACAGCAAAGTCTACTAGACAGCAGCTTGATATAAATTGCTTGAACAGATCTCCTTTTAAATTAATCTCCCCTGGCTCCAGGGTAGTCCTGGTCCACAAGTACAATCGCAGTACCATGACCTAGGTCACAGACTAGAAGCCTCTTGCTTAAAATGCTGTAACACCTGTAAAATATCACTCAAAGGCATAATTCCATTGAAGACAATGGATCTATACTGGGAGTAATGATATCAACCAGTAAGGACAGTAAGAACATTTTACTGCAAACTCAAACATGCTGAAACTACAGCTCAGATATTTGTGGAGCTATTCGGGGAGGGCAAACAGGAAGGTGTTTGTTGCTATTAGCAGATCTTTTGCTAAAATTATTTCCCATGATGGAAGGCACTGATATTATAGTTACTTTATTTGCTACCGCACAGTTTATCTTCATTGGCTGAAGAAGAGCCAGTGGCCTCATTTCTATAAATAGATATAAAGCATCATATACACTAAATACAGCTGCTGCCTACCTACAGAGGTGAGCAGAGGAGATATATTGACCACTGTTTTCTTTGCACCTGACCACTTGATAGCCAGTGTAGATCACTAGCAGCTGTGGGAAGCAGCATTCAGGTGGGTCTCTAAAAAGGCATTAAGTTTGTCCCTACTTTTCTACTGTTCCATCACAATATTTAAGGGCATTCTGTAACATGGTTGTATCAAAGAATAATCCACGCACTGACTCTCTATATATTCAAGGGAGTGTGTTCCAAGAGGAGATGAAAACAGAGAGCCTATTCCAAAGCCCTCTGAAGTGAAAGAGAGGACTTAGGCTAGGAAAACCTCTGAGAGTGAGAAGGTCCAAACAAATTCTGAGAATTTGCCTGAGCTCCCTCTTGTGGGCAATGCACACTGCAGAGACTCGCCAGTTCCAGTAAAAGCAACTTTCATGAGACAAAAGAAAAACACGTTTAGAATATTATATATATAATTTTATAGAAAGATATAAAGAATTTATGGAAAATATACTCATACAGTAACTACTCTGAGATCAAACTGATGTGGATTCAATTAAAATAAAGATTCAACATTATGTTTTAATGAATATATTTTCTCAGATTCTTGACTGATACTTTGAAGAATAAAGTTTGATGTCCTTTCTCAAAGGACATCATATTTTGTCTGTAGCTTTCATAAAATTCTCCTTTTGCAGATTTCATACCATAAGTATTCTTTATTTGTTGCCTAGTGGAAAAGCATTTGTTTGCATTGGCTAGTGGAAAACCGAAAGATGCTTCAAAATCTAAGGTATCTTATTTACAAACTGCCTACGTCTACAGGTTTACCTGTAAAAAAAAAATACTTTGGCACTAAGCTAAAGCTAAAGGAGAAACCAACTTTTCTCCTTTTAGGAAAATGTATGAGAATCTCATAGCTTCAACTCCAAAATTCCAGATTTGTTCCTGCACAAAGTTTCTGAGAACAATTTTTCCTCCCTTCACTGTTTTATCATGAACATCTTTAAAAATAATTTGTCATCTTTTAAAAGACCTTAGAGGTATTTCTAAGGTCTTAGAAGTATTTCAACATGCACGTAGCAACTACATTTTAAGGTGGAGAGCATCTCCAATTTGAAACTATGCCTTTGCATTGCAATCCAAGACCTTGTTACGAGTTCCGACTTCCGTGAGTAGGAAAAAGGACACGTAACGGGTCTTCTCCTGAAAGAACACATTGACAATGTAAATGTTCCTCAGCTGGCAGTAGTTTAGTGATGACATCATGTCAAGCTTTTCTATTATGTATTTTTTATGGATTGAGCTGTTCCAACTTGTTAAAGTGATTAACATGTTAGGTTCCTGGTATTCCTGCATTTAGACTCAAATGCTGCTGAGCTGTTCCTTTCCTTAATTATACAGAACTATGTGGCTCTGATTTAGACAGCAAATTCTTCAGGATGGAACATACTTCTTCCCCCACTTCCTTCCCCACTTCTTTCCTCCCCAGTTTCCTGGAATTTAGGAAATTAGACATTAAAAGAAGAAACTTTGTCCCCAGTTACAATGAGTTACAGTCCAAATAGAATGAAACCCCCTAACTTTCAGAGTTCAACTCTTCTTCTGTGTCCTGGCAGAATTATGGGCAACAATACTGATAATCGATTTATAGCTCAGAAGGTATGTTCTTGTGGGAACTGAGATGGGTTTTAGAATGACACACCTTTACATCTTGCACAACCATAGAGCATAAAAGCTTTTCTTCTGGATGCACAGAGATGTGTCCCCTAGTTATTGCTGGTAGGGCACCTAGCAGAAGAAGGGCTCATGTCTGGGAACAGTTAATGCCTCGGTGCTGACTCCAAAGAGATTCTGCACAACCTTTAACAGGCAGAAGCTGTTCTAGAGGACCCCAACACGTGAATTTCTTAGAAGAGAAAATAAACGAGGAAGAGACATTGCAGCTTGCACATTGCATTATACATATAATAAGAAACAAACTATCATAACTAATTCCAGATATGAGTAATCAGTACTATTCAAAAGTTTATACAAACTTTTTCTTCCTTTTCCCCTCTCAAAACAGCAAAAGTCTATGAGGGAAGTATGCAGAAATTCTCAATACCAAATGCAGCCCAGGATTGATCAGGTGGAAGGGGGAAAGGTGGAGAGATGTGGTCCCTAGGTACATATTGCTGCTTTTGGTTTGTTTTTTGGNTTTTTTTTTTTTTTTTTGTGAATTCTGTTAAATGAGACTAGGAAGGTCAAAGTATCAGCAGCTCAGGACCTAATTTTGAGCTCTTTTAAATGAAGATAAACTTTCAATTTATCAGGGTGAATTATAAGAGCACTAGAACACTATTTGCAGACAATCTAGGTATGGCTCTACTAAGTTTGGGCTGCAAGTTGATTCTTCACAGTTGATTTCTTACCTTTAAGAGTTTCTCTGTTTCTCAGCACTTGCCAATTTTTACTCCCCAGAGCTTTTCACAGTCCAACTACTGATTTGATCTTTAAGCAATATAATGTTGCATTTTATGCTAGAAAAATGCACAGAAGATAAATGTACAAATGTTGCTTATCAGAAATTCCATGCAATTGTGGGGAAAAAAAAAAAGATAACTATCAAATACCTTGAAACACATCTTCACACAGATGCCCGTTTCTTCACATATTTTTGTCTTGGGTACATGATGTCAACAACTATGTCTGTAGAGGTGACAACAACCAACAGACACAAAAAACTTTCACATTTACACTACTCTGTTGCTGATTTTGTTAACTGCTAGCAGTATATTAAAAACTTAAAGCATTAACTGAACTAAATTCACCCTAGTCTGAACAGTTTTATTACAAAGACATTTTCAAAAGATACATGTATCTGTTTTCAGTCTCATGCTCCTAGAGACAAACCATCTTTTTCAGAATGCTTGTATAGCAGTTTACCACTGTCTCAGCATCCAGGCAGCTACAAGCTTTCAGTGGTAGAGAAGAAACAAAACCAATATAATGTCTGGAAGAGGTTTTATTTAAATCTTAATCATATCTTTCTCATTCTGCTCAGTAAGAGGTCATCTCCAGATTTTTTTTCAGCAAAGATCTTACTGCCCTAAATGAACTTTGCATTTATAAATGTTAATCTCTATTTTAAACCAGATTTTCCTCAAAGCAGGAGAATAATTGGTTTCATGAGTCTTGACAAATCTGCTGCAGTATGCAGAGAATAACAGTGACAGTAGGTGTTTTCAAAATGCTTTTCACGCTCCGTCAGAGTGCTGTAAATGAAAAATTGGCTCCTGCTCTAGGAGTTTCCGGCAGTGCTGCTGTTCACTTTTCAGGAATGGTAACAGACAGTGAAACAAAGAATGATGGCCACAAATTACAGTTTAGAATGGTCACATTGGATACTAACCTAAAAAAGAAGAAAAAAAAATTCCTGAGTAGGAGAGCTCTGCTTCACAAAGCAGGTTTGACTGGATGGCTTCCAGAGGCTTCCTCCAGGCAGCATTTATGTGATGCTGTGTGCTCTTACTATTCACTTTAAAAGAATCTCTAATTCTCACACGGTCCTTTTCAAGCAAACATCACAGAGGCAGTTTGGATTTTGGCATGCAAAATCTTACATACAACTTCCTAAATTTGTTACTATCTAAAGATATATGCTCTGAGGAGGGAAAAAAAAAAAGTCATAATCATGCTGGATACTGCTTAACTGAAAACTAGCAATATTCTAGTGCTGATCTTAATCAGAGAAAAAAGTAACACTGGTAACATTATGAAAACTTATTAGCCATCTATAGAGAATACTTTCCATCAGATTCTCACCAACCAGCAGCTGCATCTTTGCTGCATGATTAGAAAAATCTCTCCCTTCAAGGTCAACTGCATCACAGTCTCCACATAAGCAGAGATCAAACAGTTCCCTATGGCAGAGATAGCAGCTTGCTAGACAGTAATGCTCTCCTCACACTTGTTTTTCCTGCAGGAAATCATAAAATGCATTACTGGCAAAGCTGTTTATCTGACTTAAAGTAAGATCCTGCTCCAAAGAGTGGTTCTGTACAAGATGATTTTCACTTTTAAAGTCTGTTAGTGACAGCCTAAAAGATACTTGTTTTGGAAGAAAAAGATCATCCCTTCCTGAACAAGGCCTTCCAAACTCATCCTACCTGTTCTAAGATGTCTTCCCAATGCCTAGTCAGTATGTCCTGCCTTTTCGCTAGAAAGAGAGCAGATTTTCAGAGACTATTTTGATGGGTTTGGAAAGAGGACAACAGAATCATAGAATCATAGAATTCTTAAGGTTGGAAGAGGCCTCTAGAGGTCATCTAGTCCAACTCCTCTGCATACACAGGGTCTCCTAAAGCACTCGGCACAGGATTGTGTCCAAGTGGGTTTTGAAGATCTCCAGACAAGGAGACTCTACCACCTCTCTGGGCAACCTGTTCCAGTGCTCTGTCACCCTCACAGGAAAGAAATTCTTTCTTAAATTCCTGTGGAACTTTTGGTGCTTCAGGTTGTGGCTATTTTCTCTAGCCCTACCGTTGGCCACCACTGAGAAGAGGCTGGTCCCATCCTCCTCGCTCCCTCCCTTGAGGTACTTGTAGACACTGATCAGGTCCCTTCTCAGCCTTCTCTTCTCCAGGCTGAAGAGGCCCAGCTCTCTCAGCCTTTGCTCATAGGGCGGATGTTCCAGGCCCTTAATCATCTTTGTAGCCCTGCGCTGGACTCTGCAGCAGCTCCACATCCCTCTTGCACTGGGGAGCCCAGCACTGCACACAGCACTCCAGGTAAACAGGAAAAGTAATGGAGAGAAAAAAAMCAGAATCTGTCTTCTCAGGAATATTTAACAGAGCCTTGCTGAGGAAGACAAAGCTATTTTGGAGAAGAGAATAAATGACAATGGCAGAAACAAAATTTACCTTCTGGTCTTTTGCAAAATCCCAGCCTCATTCCACAACTTCTAGTTCTGTAACTGGAATCTTGGCATTTATCTTGTTTTATGGTCTTGAAGCAACAATAATTTAGCACCTGTGTCCTTCCTTCCCAGTGCTGTCCACAAGAATATCCTGAGGATTTTTCTTCTTCATTTTGCTACAACCCATTCACTTTCTATTTTTATTCATTTTTAGTTTTCTTTCTCCCCTCAAGATACTATCTATTACACAGAAGTTTCTTTAACTTGCTAGTACAAGTGCTTATGATGTAACAGCACAAACCACTAAATGAAATTAACAGATTACAAAGGGCAACTACCAGAAATTCATATCAGTTTAATGGCTTTCACAACACAACGTTCAAAGCACCACTTTGCCTCAAAACCACTTGCATTGCCCAAACTGAGATGATAGGCTCCCTCCACCTGTATATCTACCCAAGGTTCACAATGAAGAAACAGGTTTTCTCACCCAAAGCTGTAACTCATTGCTAAGGCATGCTTTCTCTACCCACCTCATGTACCACCAAGTGCAGTGGCTGAGCAGACAAGAACAGCCTTGACTGACAGCGGTGACTGTGTGAGTAAGGAGCAGAGCAGGATGTGCCAGGTGCATCCTGCCCAGCACAGACAGCTATCAGCCTCCATCTAACCTACTCGAAGGCAACCTCAATTATTCCCTGGCATTCAGTGCATCGTATCGCAGCAGAACTCCTTTGGTCTGGGTCACATCACCAAATGAACTTGCACTTTGCATCAGGCCAGTGTGACTAAAGACCTGCTTTGAAGTTTCAGCCAAAATAAAATGCCAGTGTGAGAGGAGTGACAGTCCTTGTGCCTTGCTTCAGAAATTTTCAAAGGCTTTACAAACACAGGACAAAATAATGCCCATATTATCAAAAGAAAGAGACAGACAGATTCTAGAAGTCACTTTTCTAGAGATATCAAATCAGTTTAAGGCCAAAATTGCATATAACCTATCCTATTGAAGCTGCAAGGGGCATTCCCTAGGGATGTGCACCAGAACACTAGCAGGAGTGACAGGAACAAAAGACCCTCCCATCCCTTAATAACAAGCAAACAGACTATGAGCTTGGTCTGCTAAGAGAGGAGAACAACAACAAAAAGAAATCAAATATGTACAAAAGACTGAAGAGATTACATGATACTTTCAGTTAAATTTCATTACGTTAAACTTCACATTTAAGTGTTGAGTCTAATTATTGTCTCATTTCCTATACCAAGTTTGTTCTCAGAGGAAAAAATGAAAAGGAGACGCTATACACGATCAGACAAGATTTGACAAGCGGTTACTGCAACACCATAATTTTTTTTTAAATGTTCTTTCCACAAGTGCTTCACTAAGGCACTTAGTACCTATGATTTATGGAAACTTTTCTAATAATTGACAACCTTTTAATAATTCTGTATTAACTGCTAATTCTCTCTACTTTTGCTAGTATTGGTGTTTGTTTTTTCATTCCAATCAAAGTTTTACTACAAAATCCATTAATTTAAATGGAAAACATGGCCCTACAAACAAATGAATCTTATCCTACTGAAAGTCATAGAAAAACCTGTTTCAGCTGCCAATAATTCTACTAGTTCACTTAAAATATTTAACAGTATTCAAAATTCACTCAGTACTCATGATCTCTATCAATTGTGTGTCTTATTTGATAAGAATCGATTTTCCTCTCCTCTTTTTCAGTGCTCAGGTCCTTCCATAATATCCAGCTCTCGATTTTGAAATTAATCTGCTCCAACTACTGTGTCATACCAGAAAACAGTTTAAGAGAACAAATTACCTTTCCAAATTTCCACAGAAAGAAAAAGCTGATGCAAAATATTTTCCTTGAAAGCAGACCTCTAAATAAATACATGTTCTCAATCACCGCTAACAAAGCCAGAAGAAATTGCTAGGCTATCTTCACAAAAGTGTGTTATCTGAGCAGACTGAAGCCGAAGAATCAGGCATTTCACAAGGCCAATGTGTTTGCCATTGTACACAGAAATGATAGGAAAGGAAGAGAAGTGGCTCTTATTTGTCCTTCCCCTACATTCTCTGGCTACTGTATTCAGATAAATTGCCATGGAAACTCAATTTATACACCAAGGATAGTAGCACAGATAAGCTGATTCTCCTTGGAGAGATTCTGAATAGAAAAAGCCGTACGTGTCATGCTGCTGGCAGAGCCTGAAACTGCAGCATTGCCTTTCCCTGTTAAAGCAGCACAGCAATTAGCAGAGCAACTTTCTTCCTAAAGTGCTACTCCCTTCCACATGTTCTTCCAACACATGCAGAAATTGAAGGCCTCGTGACAGCAGTGCAAACCACCCTGCTCTTGGCTGTACAAGCTCTTATCTCAGCACCACTGTGCAGGGAGTCTAGTTGTCCCTGTGACATCCCTTTCACTACAAGCCGTACACAGTGCATGCAGTGGAGTCATAGGACTGGCTGTGTGTACTCGACACAGAAGATGTTCTGCAACTGCCACTGGGATGCATAACCCTCACGCTGACAAAATACTCACAGCTACCCTGATGCACACAATCATATCCTCAAGTGAGAAAAATTACCCCCAATTTTGAAAAATACTTTCCTTGCAAGAAAAAGTTACTTGCAAATTCAATCTTAGCCCTAAAAAGAGAGCTGACAGCACACATTTACATTTAAAAGAATTACACATAGCACAGCAGATACATAATAATTTATTAAAATTCACCTAAAAAAAAAAAAAAAGAGAGAGGAAAGGACATTAAGGCATCTTGTATTCA
>PTEX01000623.1:32978-46615 GCA_003342815.1 Eudromia elegans | reverse complement strand
ACCGATGGCTCTGTGTTTGTGACATTCAAGGGTCAAAGGGCTGCTTGGCCCCGCAGCTGGTTGCCAGCGGCTCTGGCGGAATGTTTGCTCTGGAACCCATAGTCTCCCTGGACAACGCCAGTGGGTCTAAACCTATTCCTGCCTATGCTGGAACATTTCTACTTTGCCCTCCCTTCTCCCAAGGATAACTAGTCCTTTTTCATCCTATTTCAACTGGGCAAGATCCTGCAAAGGGAGAAGTGAGTTGGCTAAAGTGCGGGTTCACCAAATGGAGGAACGGAGAGGCCGACGTGTGGCAGGCGACAGCATGAGTGCGTGCCACATGGAGCAGGATCAGGAGCCCAGTGAGAGCTCCTCTGTTCCTCAGGTGCCAGCTAGTCAGTCAGCCAGCAGCACCTCCACACAAGAGCTGCAGCCAGCGCCGGCGCCTGCCCCTCGCTGCGGTGGGGATGAGGGGCCGCAGCAAATCTGCAGCTGCACCGAGGGAGCAGAGGATTGCCTGCAGGTGCTGGCAGCAGAGGAGACCTCAGATCTCACACCCACACCTTCTCTGGGAGCACAGGGATCTCCTGATCACAGAGAGGGCACATCAATTCATAAGACAGATCCCTATCCGAGAGACATAGCTCCTGTGAACAACCTCTTCCACGACCTTGAGGATTTGGAGGATATCTCCGAAGAGGAATTAGAAGAGCCTTCGGATGTGACATCCTTATCTTATCCAGGAGTACAGGGATCTCCTGATCAAATATATGGCACATGGCCCCATGATATACATCCCTATCCAACAGACGATGCCTCCATGAAGCTCCGCTTCTCCTACCTTGAGGATTTGGAGGATATCTCCGATGCGGAATTAGAAGAGCCCTCCAACCTGGAACCCACACTTTTTCCAGGAGTACAGGGATCTCCTCAGCAAACAGATATAAAATTGTCTCTGGAGACACATCCCGATCCGAAAGATGATGCCTCCATGAACATCCCGTTCTGCTACTTGGACGATTTGGAGGATATCTCCGAGGAGGAATTCGAAGAACCCTTGGATGTGACACCCACATCTTACTCAGGAGCACAGGGATCTGCAGAGCAAGCATATTGCACACCCCCTCAAGAGTCACATCCCAAGACAACAGAAAATGACCCCATGAACATCTCCTTTTGCTGCTTTGATGATTTGGAGGAAATCTCGGAGGAAGAACTAGAAGAGTCCTCAGAAAGAGAGCAGTTTGTGAAGATTTGTGTTACGGACTTGATGCTCGCCATCTCCACCAAGAGGAGACCAAGATTGTTACCACCAGAGAGGAAGATGTATGTAGAGGTGCGGGTGGAGAAGCAAATTGCCCAGGAGGTGAAAAACAGCAATCCACTCCCAGCAGAGCACTGCTGCCTTGGTGAGGCTGCCTGTGTCACAGAAGCTCCTTGCATCTCAAAGGCAGAGGCCTTTAGTGGGAGATATTCTCCCTTACCGCACACACGTGAGAGCAGCTGCAGCAGCACCAGCACTTCTGCTGAGCCAGACAAGGTGCCATTGGCTGTGAATAACAGAGACACCCAGCACCTTCATCCTGAGCTTGCAGGCACATCAGGCAGCAAAGAGAAGCAGAATGAAACAGTGAATCGGAAGAGGTGCCTCACTGCCACCTCCTCCCCTCCCAAACCTGCGGAGCAGTCTCAGGATGGAAGGTGTCTTGGACACCTCCCGCCGAAGAAGCGCTATCGCTCCTGCTGGCATTAGGAAAACAAGGGTTTCCCCAGTAAAGCAACCTGCCACTTCCCTGTAACGTGCCAGCCCTTGCACATGTGCACCCCAACCTGCTCTGTCCTCCCGCACTGCTGCCTGAGCAACCTCCAGCAATCTCCCACTTGTTTCCCCTCCCTTTCTAGTTAGTCTCTTAATTTTTCTAAATAAAATTAGTCACGTTGTTCTAAATTTGCACCGGGATGTGTGTTCATTACTGTCCAGCGGAGAACTGCTCCGAAGCAGGTTCTTGGGGGAAAAAGGAGGAGGAAGAGGAGGAGGAGGAGAAGGAGGAGGGTACAGGCATGGAAATGTTTTACCATACCGAGACAAATGGTATTCCAATTGAATAATTAAGTCCTTATTTATACTCTAATGGAATGCCCATGAGGACTAGAGTTAGTAATATCAGAGCACGAATGAGAACGGAATGCCGTGAAAAGCATCACACAAAATGCTACTTATGACTTGCTTGATTTGATGGCTCTCCCTTCAACGACAGTCCATCTGCAACTCTGCCAAGAACAGAAATGGAATCCTTGTAGGTGGTGTAGAGTTTTTAAATTAGAACTGATTGCTAAATCTAAGAACTAAATTCTTTTGTTTAGAATTAGATTAGGTTTTAAATTAACTTGAATTTTAATATTACAGTTTTGTCAGAAAAAGATATCTCCACTGTGAAAAATCCTTTGGTTGAGCCAATATTTCTCAAGTTGATGTCAAAAGACCATATGTAGCTTCCAGTGCCAAAAAGGGCTGTTAGATTTCCTATGAGTCAAGGCACTGTGAATACCATCCAAAGGAGAGCTTCTAATGGTGAAAAGAACTGAATGAGAGGCCTCTCTTTTCTGCAGCCTTGGAGCTTTATTGCAAGCAGCCTGGCTTCTGCAGGTGGGGTCGCCGCTTCCTCATCTCGCCGCTGCCTCAGAGACCTCCAGCAAACTCTTGGATGAAGGAGGAGGAGGAGGGTGGAGGCATGGAGAGGGTCTACCAGACCGAGATGAATGCTATTCCAATTGAATAATTCAGTCCTTATTTATACTCCAGTGGAATGCCCATCAGGATTAGAGTGAGTAATATCAGAGCACGAATGAGAAGAGAATGCCGTGAAAAGCATCATTCAAGAGAATGCTGGGAAAAGCTAGGCACTAGTGGACCTGCTTGATTTGATGGATCTCCCTTCAACAATAGTCCATCTGCAACTTAACCTAGTACAAAAATGGAATCTTTGTAGGCGGTGTAGAATTGTAAAATTGGAACTGATTGCTAAATCTAAGAACTAAATTCCTTTGTTTAGAATTAGATTAGGTTTTAAATTAACTTCAATTTTAATAAAACAGCTTTGTTAGGAAAAACACTGTGCAATTATTCTCTGGCTTACTTAAGATTTCTCAAGCTCATGTCAAAAGAGCATATGTAGTGTCCAGTGCAAAAAAGGGCTTTTAGATTTACTAAGAATCAAGGCACTGTGAATACCATTCTGCAGCCTTGGAGTTCTATTACAAGGAGCCTGACTGCTGCAGGTCGGGTCGCTGCTTCCTCGTCCCCCTGAAACCACCCACTTCCCTGCTGAGAGCAGGAAAGCTGACTCCTGCACAGCATGGAGATGGCAGCAAAACAGGCCCCATTATGCCCTGCCCTGCCTAAATCTCTGGGTCCAATAGGCAGCACAATGACATTGGTCCTCCCTTTCTGCTTTCCTTTCTTCTACTCCTCTTCAGACAATGCTTTTGCAGACAGGTCAAGGATATTCCCAGCAGGAGGGGGACACAAAGTGATTTTGGTCAGGTTTCATGGCTGCCACAGCCAGGGGCAGAGGTTCTTCCCTTCCTAGGTTTTGCCAAAATAGGGCACTGTCGGCTAGAGGCTCTTCAAGGTTCTGCACCCAAGGCCCAGCTGGAGTCCTCCATGTCCTTTGGATTTCTTTGGTTTCTGGAGAAACCAAATGGATGGGAGAGGCTACATTGATTCTGTGCAAATATTATCTCTCCTCCTTTATTCGGTCCCAAATACATCTGTCTTAACCCGTCTAACCTGAATTCTCTGCATAGACTGAGCACTGCATTCCTTTGTCTTTTCAAGTGCTCCTAGAAAATGTGGGCACTTTGTGCTATCTTCTGAAAGGAAGGGAAGGTAACCAGCAGCAAAGACAGGACATTTCCACATTTCACCTACAGATCATTGAGGAAACCTTGCCATGGAGCATATGGCAGGAGACTTGTGTTCAGTGCCCAACTCAGGCCCTCCTTTATCAGAGATCTTTACATATGCCCCTTGCATCAAAGACTGGAGAAATTCAACTCACACAACCAGTATGAGTAGCAATACAACTTGCTCTCATGCCGAAGCCCCTTAAATTTTGGAACATGCAGTGAGAATCAAGTGATGTTTGGAAGTGTCACCTTGCTTGTTCCTCCCGACTTGCACTACCTTCCTCTAATCAGAGAGATGATACTGTGCAGAGATGCACAACACTCCTGTTTGGTGCGGGTGATGGGAGGAAGTTGTGGCTGATGGGAGCAAGTTGCGGGTGATGGGAGGGAATGCTGCTCAGCTTTTTAGTTTGTTTGCTTGTGTTTTTTCTTTTTTTTGTCAACATATTAAGTTCCACAGGTCTCAAAGGAGCATCCCTGAATATTTCAGGAGCACTTTCTTGCGGAATGGTTGCCCATTCAAGAAGGCTGGGGGACTCTGTTGCCCATTAAGCAAATGTCCCATGTCCCCGACGCAGACGTCAACCAGAAGCACACGCTGACACACTGGACGCAGGGCTTTACACCAAACTAGAGGGATGGATTTTACTAAGGTCTGAGCTGAAAGACTTGCATATGGCAAGATCCTGGTCAGGCTTTTTCCTTTTGCTCCCTTGTCTTTAATGAGTGCCTAAAAAGAGCAAAGGGAAGGTCCCACAAACCTTGACTCACTCCAGTCTTGCCGGCTCACTAACCACAGCCATAACCCTAGTGAGAGGAAGAAAGGAGCCTGTGTCTTTACAAATGTGTGACATTCTGCACATTCTTTGGTGAACATGCCTAGGGAGTACAGGCAGGGAGGTTGCACTATACGTACGTGATTGGGTGCAGCTGACCTCAGGGGAAAACAGGAGGGGGGCAGAGAGTTCCTTTTCAGTAGATGCAGACAGAATGAATCTTAGTAGAGTAGACATAAGCCTAATGAGCTAGTGTATATTAACTTTCACACGCAGGGGCGGCATATATGCTCTTTATTTAGACATGTCATGTATGCCCAGGGAGAGGGAATATATCAAGGGGCCATGTACGTTAGGTGGGCCGGGAAGTCTCTAACTTCTGAGTATCTTAACCAATGAGGAGAAGCAGAGGGCATAACTTGGTCGTGAAATTAGGATAAAGGTGGCTGCACCCTCCTGTAATTTGAGAGACCCCACAGGGGTATGTCCCGGGGGACTCTCCCTTTATTCAAATAAAATTTTAGGACTCCTCTGTCTCCTTTATGGTCATCTGGTTCTTGACAGTGAGATTTTTGGTACAATTGGAGGCTCATTTTCCAGTATCTTCCCCTACCTTATTGTTGAAATCCATTAAGTGATCTGGAAGAAGAAGACGACTCAGCAGGAGCTGCTACCCCTGCCCCCCTCTGCACCTCCTGCTTCTAGTTTTAGTGAAGAAGAGGTGGGAAAGGGAAATTTGTCCCCTTCCAAAACAAGAAAAGGAATCCAATACGAGGTGCCAAAAGCGCCCAAAACTCAGACAATATTTTGGCAAAGGGAATACTGCCTCTAGGAGAGGTTCCATTGGGTGGTGGTGTCATCATAAGGGAGTTGGATTTGTGATTGTGTCCCTAACCACCCAAACTATAAGGAAGTAATAATAAATACATAAATGAATAAAAGCCAGCTTATTGAGATGATCCTGTAGAGGTCGGGCAAAAAAGTATTCAAGAATCTGGGAAATGTAGATTACACTTGAAAAGAYTGGGAGTTTCTTTTAGGAATTCTATTTGGACCCTAGGAAAGGAGTATGATCTTTCAAAAAGCTTGTCAATTATGCGAGGATGAACACCCATAGGAGGGCCCAAATGCAACAGGCGCACCCACTGTGAAAGAGATGAGCGAATACATCTTATGCAGCCACTATTAGTAAATATGGAGGAGAAATCTGAGATGCCTGAATTTCTTTTTACCCAAATTGTATTGTGTGTAATCTGCTGGGAAGGGATTTGATGTCTAAATTGGGAATGCAAGTCAATATTGTAAGGAATGGTAAAGAAGCTGACACAGTTATAATTTTGTGCAAAATGTCTGATAAACCTTGTGCTGAAGTGAACTCAGACGTATGGGCAGTCCTGGGAAAATATGGAAAACTGGACAAAGAAATTATCCAAATTACTTTAAAGCAAGCAGCCTGGTAGTCTTAAAAAATAAAATAAAATAAAATAAAATAAAATAAAATAAAATAAAATAAAATAAAATAAAATAAAATAAAATAAAATAAAATAAGTATCCTATTTTGTGAGAGGGAAAGAAAGAGTTACAACCTATTTTCAAGTCCCTGTTGGGAGCAGGCCTTTGAAAAAAAAAAAAAAAAAACAACATAAGAGAACAACTGACATGGATTGTCCTCCCACAAGGATACACGGAGGTGCCGCACTGGTCGCACTTGGCCCCGTATTGCAGAAGATGGTGTAGGAATTCACCCCACCCTCAGGAGTGAGGTTACCACAGTAGGTGGATGACTTGCTGCTATCAGGGAAACCAGAGGCGAGGGGTGGGTCACATTTTGTTCAGAGATTTATGATGTATCGATCCATAAAGAATTTAGTGAATTAGGAGGGACTAATGCATATTGACTTTGACACCCAGGGGAGGCATGAAGTCACTTTAATTAGACATGCAATGTATGGCCAGGGAGAGGGAACATATCAAGGAGCAACATACATTAGGCAGGCCGGGAAGACTGTAACTTCTGAGTACCTCAGCCAATGGGGAAAAGAAGAGGGCATACCTCGGTCATGAACTTAGGATAAAAGGAGGCTGCACCCTCCTGTAATTTGAAAGACCCCACAGGAGTCTGCCCGGGGGACTCTCCCTTTATATGAATAAAGTTTTAGGACTCGTCTGTTTCATATGTAGACATTTGGTCATTGAGAGCGAGATTTTCTGCACACTAGTGAGTAACAGATAGCATAATGTGAGCAGCAGGAACACTGGCTTTTCGAGAAAGGCCCAAGTGGAAGTCAGTGGCATCCTCCTGTCTCTTAAGTCCTGCGTTAGCAGTGTGCTTTCTTGTGCTTCAAGCCTCCTCTCTTTCCACTGGCCACACTGAGGGGTGTCACTGAGCGGCTCCAAAGAAGACTCACACTCCCTTTTCCTTCCAGCACGTTTCATACCCAGGGTGTTTTTTCTCTATCTGGAAGCTAGCTATGTTTGATATGGAATTGTTTTCAGTCAAAGAAATATGGAGGCATGGAAGCTAAAGGTTAAAGTACCCCTAGCAAAGTGCCTTAGGTGCTGTCAGGCGTAACTTTCACTCGTGCAAGAGGGAGGGGGGCAGGGATTTTGAAACAAAACACAGCAGAGAGCTGTTGTTGCAGAGATGACAGAGGTGCCTTTGGTCGCAAAGCACTTGCTATGGCTGGGAGCCCCCTCCATGGTACTAGACAGGCCATCGCTCAGGGATGGCACGTGGCAAAGCCACCACACTGATGGCTCTGTTTTGTGACATTCAAGGGTCAAAGGGCAGCTTGGCCCCGGAGCCGGTTGCCAGCGGCTCTGATGGAATGTTTGGTCTGGAACCCGCAGTCTCCCTGGACAACGCCAGTGGGTCTAAACCCGTTCCTGCCTATGCTGGAGCATCGCTGCTTTGTCCTCACTTCTTCCAAGGAAAGCTACTCCTTTTTCATCCTATTTCAACTGGGCAAGACCCTGCCAAGGGAGAGGTGGGTTAGCTAAAGCGCAGGCTTACCAAACAGAGCGGAGAGGCTGACGTGCGGCAGGCGACAGCATGAGTGCGTGCCACGTGGAGAGGGATCAGGAGCCCAGTGAGAGCTCCTCTGTTCCTCAGGTGCCAGCTAGTCAGTCAGCCAGCAGCACCTCCACACAAGAGCTGCAGCCAGTGCCCGCACCTGCCCCTCGCTGCAGTGGGGATGAGGGGCTGCAGCCAAGCTGCAGCTGCACCCAAGGTGCAGAGAATTGCCTCCAGGTGCCGGCTGCAAAGGAGACCTCAGATCTCTTGCCCACACCTTCTCCGGGAACACAGAGATCTCCCAAGAAAATAGATGGCATATCAGCCCCGGAGACACATTTCCATCCAAATATCCTCATGAACAACCCCTTTTATTACTTTGGTGATTCAGAGGAAAGCTCTGAGGAGGAACTAGAAGGTCCCTTGGAAAGCGAGGAATTTGTCCTGATTTGTGTTACGGACTTGATGTGTGCCATCTCCACCAAGAAGAGACCAAGGCTTTTACCGCCAGACAGGAAGATGTATATCGAGGTGCGAGTGGAGAAGCAAATGGCCCAAGAGGGGAAAAACAGTAGTATGTTCCCACTAGAGCACAGTGATCTTAGTGAAGTCGCCTCTGTCGTGGAGGCTGCTGGCATCTCAAAGGTAGAGGCCTTTAACAGGGGATTCTCTCCCTCGCCGCACACACAGGAGAGCGGCTGCAGCACCACCAGGTCTTCTGCTCAGCCAGACAAGCCGCGATTAGCCATAACCAAAAAAGACACCCAGCAGCTTCCGCCTGAGCTGGAAGGAACATCAGGCTGCAATCAGAAGCAGAATGTAAAAGTGAATCGGAAGAGGAGCCTCACTGCCACCTCCTCTCCTCGCACACCTGCCGAGCACTCTCAGGATGGGAGGTGTCTTGAACACCTCCCACCAAAGAAGCGCTATCGCTCCTGCTGCCATTAGGAAAACAAGGGTTTCCCCAGGATGGCAACCTGACACTCTCCTGGAATGATCCGCCTCTGCACATCTGTACACCAACCTTCCCCCTCCCCTGACTGCTGCCTGAGCGACTGGCAGCAATCTCCCACTTGTTTCCCCTCTCTTTCTAGGTAGTCTCTTAATTTTTCTAAATAAAATTAGTCACATTGTTCTTAAGTTACACTGTACTGTGTGTTCATTAACGGCCAGTGGAGAAGTAAAACTGCTCTGAAGCAATTTCTTGGGGAAGGAGGAGGAGGGTACGGGGATGTTCTATCGCACATAGATGAATGGTATTCCATTGAATAATTAAGCTATTATTTACACTCTGGTTTGATGCCTATGAAGATTAGAGGGAGTAATATCAGAGCATGAATGAGAAGAGAATGCCGTGAAAAGCATTACACACAATGCTAATTACGAGTGGAGCTCGTTCATGGATTTTACTTCAACAAGAGCCCATTTCCAACACAGTCAAGTATGGAAATGGACTCTTTGTAGACAGTGCAGAATTATAAAATTAGAACTGATTTCTAAATCTAAAAACCAAGGTTTAAAATTATGGCTAGAATTTTAAAATAACATTTTTTAGACAAAAAAACCCCAACAGTAACAACAACAAATAAAAAAAAACCCACTGTGCAATGATGCTTTGGTTTAGTAGGGATTTCTCAAGATTATGTCAGAAGAGGATACGTAGATTCCCAAAAGTCCCAAAAGGAGTTGTTAGATTTGCTATGAGTCAAGGCACTGTGAATACCATCCACAGGAGAGCTTCTAATGGTGAAAAGAACTGAATGAGAGGCCTCTCTTTTCTGCAGCCTTGGAGTTTATTGCAAGGAGCCCGGCTGCTGCAGGTCGGGTCGCCGCTTCCTCATCCCCCTGACACCACCCTCTAATCTTGCTGGACCACTAAATGCAGCCATAACCCTAGTGCGTAACTCATGGCATAATCAGAGCAGCAGGAACACTGGCATTTCAAGAACGGCCCAAGTGGACATCAACGGCATCCTCCTGCCTCTAGAGTGGTGTATTAGGGAGGGCACAGCAAAAGAGCGTGTGCTTTTTTGTGCTTCAAGCTTCTTCTCTTTCCAGTGACCACAGTGAGGGGCATCACTGAGAGACTGCAAAGAAGACGCACACTCCCTTTTCCTTCCATCATGTTTCATACTCATGTTTTTTTCTCTCTAGATGGAAACTAGCTAAGCTTGATATGGAATTGTTTTCAGTCTAAGAAATATGGGGGCATGGAAGCTGAAGGTTAAAGTACTCCTAGCAAAGTCCCTTAGGTGTTTTCAGGCGTAACTTTCAGTCGTGAACTAAGAGGAGGCCAAGGTTTTGAAAGAAAACATGGCAGAGAGCTGTTGTTGCAGAGATGACAGAGGCACCTTTGGTCGCAAAGCACTTGCTATGGCTGGGAGCCCCCTCCATGGTACTAGACAGGCCATCGCCCAGGGATGGCACGTGGCAAAGCCACCACACCGATGGCTCTGTGTTTGTGACATTCAAGGGTCAAAGGGCTGCTTGGCCCCGCAGCTGGTTGCCAGCGGCTCTGGCGGAATGTTTGCTCTGGAATCCATAGTCTCCCTGGACAACGCCAGTGGGACTAAACCCGTTCCTGCCTATGCTGGAGAAGTACTACTTTGACCACCCTTCTTCCAAGGATAACTAGTCCTTTTTTGTCCTATTTCAACTGGGCAAGATCCTGCAAAGGGAGAAGTGAGTTGGCTAAAGCGCGGGTTCACCAAATGGAGGAACGGAGATGCCAACGTGCGATAGGCGACAGCATGCGTGCGTGCCATGAGGAGCAGGATCAGGAGCCCAGTAAGAGCTCCTCTGTTCCTCAGGTGCCAGCCAAGCAGCCAGACACAGGTACCTCCATGCGAGAGCTGCAGCCAGCACCCGCATCTGCCCCTCGCTGCAGTGCGGATGGGGGGCCGCAGCCAAGCTGCAGCTGCACCCAGTGTGCAGAGGATTGCCTGCAGGGGCCGAGGGCAGAGGAGATCTCAGATCCGGCACCGACACCTTTTGTGGAAGCACAGGGATCTCCTAAGGAAACAGACGGCACATTGGCTCTGGAGACGCATGGTGATCTGACAGATGATGCCTCCATAAACACCCCCTTCCACTACCTTGATGATTTGGAGGATATCTCTGAAGAAGAATTCGAAGACCCCTCAGATCTGACACTCATCAATTTTCCAAGAGCACAAGGCTCTCCTGAGCAAAGAGATGGTACATTGCACCTGGAGATGCATCCCAATTCAACAGATGATGCCTCCATGAGCATCCCTTTCTGCTACCTGGATGATCTGGAGGATATCTCTGAGGAGGAATTCGAAGAGCCCTCGGATCTCACACCCACATCTTCTCCAGGAGCACAGGGACCTCCTAAACAAAGAAATGGCTCGTGGCCCCGTGATATACATTTTGATCCTACAGACAATGCTGTCATGACCATCCCCTTGTATTTCCCTGAGGATTTGGAGGAAATCTCTGAGGAAGAACCAGAAGAGTCCTCGGAAGGGGAGCAGTTTGTCCAGATTTGTGTTACAGACTTGATGCATGCAATCTCCACTAAAAGGAGACCACGATTGTTACCACCGGAGAGGAAGATGTATATCGAGGTGCGACTTGATAAAGAAATGGCCCAAGAGGTGAAAAATATTAATCCACTCCCACAAGAGCACTGCCCTCTTGCTAAAGCTGCCTCTGTCACGGAAGTTCCTGGCCTCCCGAAGGCAGAGGCCTTTAATGGGGGATTTTCTCTCTCTGAGCACTCACAAGAAAGCAGCCGCAGCACCACCAGCACTTCTGCTGAGCCAGACAGCATGCCATCGGCCATGACCAGCAAAGACATCCACTACCCACAGCCTGAGCTCAAAGGAACATCAGGCAGCAACCTCAAGCAAAATGAAACCATGAATCGCAAGAGGAGCCTCACTGCCACCGCCTCCMCTYGCACACCAGCCGMGCASTSTCAGCATGGAAGGTGTCTYGAACACCTCCCACCAAAGAAGCGTTATCGCTACTGCTGCCATTAGGGAAACAAGGGTTTCCCCCAGTACGGCAACCTGCCACTCTCCTGCAATGGCCCAACCTCTGCACGTGTGCACGCCAAATTGCCCTTTCCTCCAGCACTGCTGCCTSAGAGACCTCCAGGAAACTCCCACTTGTTTCCCCTCCCTTTCTAGGTAGTCTCACCTGTTTTCTAAATAAAATTAGTCATGTTGTTGTTAAGTTACACTGTGGTGCGTGTTCATTATGGGCCAGTGGGGAAAGAAAAGCGGCTCTGACGCAAGCCTTTGGGGAAGGAGGAGGAGGAGGAGGGTAGAGGGTAGGAGGGTAGGTATCGCACCTCGACGAATGGTATTCCAATTGAATAATTAAGCTGTTATTTACACTCTGGTTGAATCCCTGTGAGGATTAGAGTGAGTAATATCAGAGCATGAATGAGAAGAGAATGCCGTGAAAAGCATCAAACGAAATGGTAGTCACTAGTGGACCTGCTTGATTTGATGGATCTCCCTTCAACGATAGTCCATCTCCAGCTTGCCAAGTACAGACACAGACTCTTTGTGGACAGTGCAGAATTAGAAAATTAGGACTGATTTCTAAATCTAAAAAGCAAATTCCTTTATTTAGAAAAATATTTAGTTTTAAATTAACTAGAATTTTAATATAACAGTTTTGTTAGAAAAAAAAAATCCCCTCTGTGCAATGATGCTTTGGTTTAGTAGGGATTTCTCAAGTTGATGTCAGAAGAGGATACGTGGATTCCAGTCCCAAAAGGGGTTGTTAGATTTGCTATGAGTCAAGGCACTGTGAATACCATCCAAAGGAGAGCTTCTCATGGTGAAAAGAACTGAATGAGAGGCCTCTCTTTTCTGCAGCCTTGGAGCTTTATTGCAAGCAGCCCGGCTGGTGCAGGTCGGGTCGCCGCTTCCTCGTCCCCCTGACACCACCGACTTCTCCTCTGAGAGCAGGAAAGCTGCCTCCAAACAGCATGGAGATGGCAGCAAAACAGGCCCCAATCCGCCCTGCCTCTGCCTATATCTCTGGCTCCAATAGGCAGCACGATGACATTGGTCCTCCCTTTCTGCTTTCCTTCTCTCTGCTCTCCTTGGGACAAAGTTTTTGCAGACAGGTCCAAGTTATTCCCAGCAGGAGGGGGACACARAGTGATTTTGGTCAGGTTTCATGGCTGTCACAGCCAGGGGCATAGGTTCTTCCCTTCCTATGTTTTGCCAAAATAGGGYACTGTGGGCTGGAGGCTCTTCAAGGTTCTGCACCCAAGGCCCAGCTGGAGTCCTCCATGTCCCTTGGATTTCTTTCATTTCTGGAGAAACCAAATGGATGGGAGAGGCTACCTTGATTCCATGCAAATATTATCTCTCCTCCTTTATTCGGTCCCAAGTGCATCTGTCTTAACCCATCCACTGCATTCCTTTGTCTTTTCATGTGCTCCTAGAATATGTGGGCACTTTGTTTTATCTTCTGAAAGGAAGGGAAGGTAACCACCAAAAAAGACAGGACCTTTCCACATTTCACCTGCAGATCCTTGAGGAAACTTTGCCATGGAGCACATGGCAGGAAACCTGTTGTGAGCTCCCAACTCAAGTCCTCCTTTACCAGAGATCTTTGCCTATGCCCCTTGCATCAAAGACTAGACAAATTCACTTCACACAACCAGTGTGAGTAGCGATGTGGCTTGCTCTCATGCCGAAGCCCCTTAAATTTTGGAACATGCGCAATGAGAATCAAGTGATGTTTAGAAGTGTCAGCTTGCTTGTTCCTCCCCACTTGCACTTCCTTCCTCTAATCAGAGAGATGATACTGTGCAGAGATGCACAACACTCCTGTTTGGTGCGGGTGATGGGAGGAAGTTGTGGGTGATGGGAGGAAATGCCGCTCAGCTTGTTAGTTTGTTTGCTTGTGTTTTTTCTCTTTTTTTTTGCCAACATATTAAGTTCCACAGGTCTCAAAGGGGCATC
>PTEX01000623.1:2542-31578 GCA_003342815.1 Eudromia elegans | reverse complement strand
GTAGATTACACTTGAAAAGACTGGGAGTTTCTTTTAGGAATTCTATTTGGACCCTAGGAAAGGAGTATGATCTTTCAAAAAGCTTGTCAATTATGTGAGGATGAACACCCATAGGAGGGCCCAAATGCAACAGGAGCACCCACTGTGGAAGAGATGATTGTATTGTGTGTAATCTGCTGGGAAGGAATTTGATGTCTAAATTGGGAATGCAAGTCAATATTGTAAGGAATGGTAAAGACGCTAACACAGTTATAATTTTGTGCCAAATGTCTGATAAACCTTGTGCTGAAGTGAACTAAGAAATATGGGCAATTCCGGGAAAATATGGAAAAGTGGACAATGAAATTGTCCAAATTACTTTAAAGCAACTAGGCCAGGCAGTCTTAATAACATAAAAAAAAATAAAAAAGAGTATCCTATTTTGTGAAAGGGAAAGAAAGAGTTACAACCTATTTTCAAGTCCCTGCTGGGAGCAGGCCTTTGAACAGTAACAAGAACAGGGACAAAGAAAAAAAAAAAAAAACAAACATAAAACAACAGTTGACATGGATTGTCCTCCCACAAGGATACACGGAGGTGCCGCACTGGTCCTATTTGGCCCAACATTGCAGAAGAGGCTGAAGGAATTCCCCCCACCCTCAGGAGTCCAGTTACCACAGTAGGTGGATGACTTGCTGCTCTCAGGGGAACAGGAGGTGAGGGTGGGTCACATTTTGTCCAGAGGTTTATGCTGTATCGACCCATAAAGAATTTGGTGAATCTTAGAAGTACCAAAACGCAGGAATAAGGAAGTGCTATGACAGTTCCTAAGGCTAGTAGGCAATATGTGGCAAGAATACTTTGTCTTGTAAAATCTCTCTGACAGAAAACCCATCTGGCACAGACCCTGCCCTTGGAATTTTCAGTCATAAGATGCAACCAGGAGTTTGGGTCTTGGTCAAAGAGTGGAAGGAAGTACTGCTGGTGGCGGGGTGACGTGGATCATATCAGGTACTGCTACCTCACAGAAACATTGGTCAAAAGTGCTGAGCACGGATGGAGTGATCATCCCAGAGAAAAGATTTCCCAGGCACCAGAGAGCTGGACTTCTCCACAGGAGAAAAAGGACGGAAAGCCCTGGCTGACTTTATGTGGAAACACAGGTGCACATGATCAGAAGAACTGMGAAGGACATGTCTGTCGGTGATATAGACACTTCTGTAGTGCTGGTTGGGAGTTGGTCGGGAGACAGAGAACCTATTCCTGACCGTTGGGGAAGAAGTGGCCAGGGTCTTTAATGTAAGTGTTGGGTCTGTGGGAGTCCAGGGAGGGGTGTGAAGGCTGGCCACCTGATGGAGCCCAGGTGGTTGGGTAGTAAGCTAAGCGAAGTCCATCCCAGTATAGAATTTTGGAGCAGAGAGGGAACTCCATGGTGAATTTGATCTCCACAACAAGGGATTTATTGCCTAAACCAAGCAAGGGACAGTAATGTGTTGGGCGCCACCCTACCCCCCTCTCTATAATGCTCAAGACTGGGCCCTTCCCCTCTGTATGATTGTACCGCGATCAGCGCTGATTGGCTGATTGCTCAGCACTGATTGGAGAAGTTTCCAGAAACCCTGAGTTAGCAGCCCAGATTTAAGAACCTTCCCGAACCTTCCGAACCTTTTTCCCATTGCACCTGTCCCTGTCCTTCACTTCCCCCATCCTATCAGAACCCTGGGAATGTGGCACAACCAATCCCCCTTTCAGGGTTGTCCCTTTCCCTACCAATCATTTTGTGTTATTTTCCCCGAAATGTTATAAGAGGAATTGTTCACGTTCAATAAAGGTCCCACTTTGGATGTTTACCTGGAGCTCGCTTCTGTGTCTTTCCTGTGTGTGTGTTGAGCGTGAAAGGCCAGAGTGAGTGAAGTGGGGCCCCCTTCCTCCTCCTCTCTGTGTGTCTTCCCCACCTTCCCTGCTTCCCGTTTTCCTATTCCTGCCCATCCCTGAAGGAGCCCTGGATTTCGTCTCGGTTTTTAAAGTGACCGGCGCCCGTGGCCCACTCCGACTGAGCGGTAATCTGGAGCTGGGTAACTTCTGGGGACTTGGGGTGAGGGTTACGGGCGGAACACTTTAGTAATGTGTATATATAGGGAAGAGCACCTGTGAAGGGATCTCCCTAAAATGATTTTCTCTACTCTAAAGAAAAAAAAAAAAAAAAAAAAAAAGGGTCTAAAGTCGTTCCTGCCTAAGCTGGATCATGGCTGCTTTGACCTCCCTTCCTCCAAGGAAAGCTATTCATTTTTCCAGCTATTTAAACTGGGAAAGACCCTGCCAAGGGAGAGGTGGGTTGGCTAAAGAGCAGGCTCACCAAATGGAGCTGAGAGGCCGACGTGCGGCAGGCGACAGCATGCTTTCATGCCATGTGGATCAGGATCAGGAGCCCAGTGAGAGCTCCTCTGTTCCTCAGGTGCAAGCCAGCCAGACAGCCAGACAGCAGCACCTCCACACAAGAGCTGCATCCAGCGCTCACCCCTGCCCCTCGCTGCGGTGGGGATGAGGGGCCGCAGCCAATCTGCAGCTGCACCCAGGATGCAGAGGATTGCCTGCAGGTGCCGGCCGCAGAGGAGACCTTGGATCTGACAATGACAGCTTCTCTGGGAGCATAGGGATCTCCAAAGAAAATAGATGGCATATCGTCCCAGGAGACACATTGCCATCCAACAGACAATATCCTCATGAACAACTCCTCTTACTGCTTTTGTGTTTCAGAAGAAATCTCTGTGGAAGAACTAGAAGAGCCCTTGGAAAGCGAGGAATTTGTCCTGATTTGTTTTACAGACTTGATGTGTGCAATCTCCACCAAGAAGAGACAAAGACTATTACCATCAGACAGGAAGATGTATATTGAGGTGAGAGTGGAAAAGCAAATGGACAAAGAGGTGAAAAACAGTAGTCCATTCCCACAACAGCACAGTCATCTTGGTGATGCCGCCTCGGTTGTCGAAGCTGCAAGCATCTCGAACGTAGAGGCCTTTAATGGGGGATTCTCTCCCTCACCGCACACACAAGACAGCAGCAGCAGCACCAGGTCTTCTGCTCAGGCAGACAAGGTGCAATTGGCCGTGACCAACAAAGACACCCAGCAGCTTCAGCCTAAGCTTGAAGGAACACCAGGCATCAAACAAAAGCATAATGAAAAAGTGAATCGGAAGAGGAGCCTCGCTGCCACCTCCTCCGCTCCCACACCGGCCGAGCAGTCTCAGGATGGAAGGTGTCTTGAGCACCTCCCACCTGTTGCTGCCCACCTTGGCTCCCCCCTCATGCCTTATGTGATGCTCAAGATAGGCCCGTCCCCTCCCTTCCCGGTTGTGCTGTATAGTATGTGATCCCCTTTAATAGTTCATTATACCGTGGGAAAACTTCTCCTGATTGGAAGATTGGAAAGCAGAGCTTGAGGAAGCTTCGAGAATGTGTGAGTCAAGAACTGAAATTGAAGAAGGTTCCCGAATCCCCTCGACCCTTCTTTCCGCGCACCTGTTCCCGTCAATCACTCGTTGTACCCTCCTCCCTACCAATCCGATCCTGTGAACTTTCCTTCCCACCAATCCCCTTATCGACGAACTGTTGTGTTGGACCAATCATTTTGTTAGATTTATTTCTGTTTGTTATAAAAGAGATCGCTAGCCGGTAATAAAGGTTCTCACCCTGCATGATTCCTGGCACGTGTATCCCTCTTCATTGTGTGATTGAAGTGTGGGTGTGCGTGTGGTGGGAATCCCCTTCGTATATTTCCCTCGCCTCCCTGCTTCCTTGTGTCGTCCGTCTCCCGAGCCCCCTTTCATCGTGGTCCCTGGGATTGCAGCTACATCAGGGTTTCAGCGACTTTGGAGTGGCCTCCGCCCGGACGTGCTCTGCACTGAGCGGCTGGTATACGGGCATTGGTTTTGGGGTTTTTCCGGGTTTCTGAGGTGCTGCGCTTCACCCACCAAAGAAGCGCTTTCGTTCCTGCTGCCACTAGGGAAACAAGGGTTTCCCCAAAGATGACAACCTGCCATTCCCCTGTAACATGTCAGCCCCTGCACATCTGCACACCAGACTGCCCTTTCCCCCAGCACTGCTTCCTCAGAAATGCCCCGCCATCTCCCACTTGTTTCCCCTCCCTTTCTAGTTAGTCTCTTAAGATTTTTAAATAAAAAAGTCACGTTTTTCTTAAGTTACACTCTGGTGCGTGTACATTATCGGCCAGCGGAGAAGTAAAACTGCTCTGAAGCAAGCTCTTGGAGAAGGTGGAGCAGAAGGAGGGTACGGGGATGCTCTATTGCACCTAGATGAATGATATTCCATTGAATAATCAAGCTATTATTTATACTCTGGTTGAATGCCTGTGAGGATTAGAGTGAGTAATATCAGAGCATGAATGAGAAGAGAATGCCGTGAAAAGCATCACACAAAATGCTAGTTATGAGTGGAACTGCTTCATTTCATGGATTTTACTTCAACAACAGCCCATCTTCAACACAGCCAAGTGCGGAAATGGACTCTTTGTAGACAGTGTAGAATTGTAAATTTAGAACTGATTTCTAAAACTAAGAACTAAATCCCTATATTTAGAATTAAGGTTTAAAATTACATCTAGAATTATAAAATAAAAGTTTTTTAGACAAAAGAAACCCCACCACCACCACCACCAACAGCAACAATATAAACAGTGTGCAATGATGCTTTGGTTTAGTATGGAATTTTTCAAGCTGATGTGAGAAGGGGATATGTAGCTCCAAGTCCCAAAAAGGGCTGTCATATACACTATGAGTCAAGGCATTGTGAACATCACCCAAAGAAGAGCTTTTAATGGTGAAAAAAACTGAATGAGAGGCCTCTCTTTTCTGCAGCCTTGGAGCTTTATTGCAAGGAGCCCGGCTGGTACAGGTCGGGTCGCCGCTTCCTCGTCCCCCCGACACCACCCACTTCCCTGCTGAGAGCAGGAAAGGCATCCCCAGCACAGCACGGAGACCGTAGCAAAACAGGCTCCATTCTGCCCTGCCCCTGCCTTAATCTCTGGGTCCAATAGGCAGCACAATGATGTTGGTCCTCCCTATCTGCTTTTCTTTTCTCTGCTCTCCTTTGGACAAAGGTTTTGCAAACAGGTCAAGGTTATTCCCAGCAGGAGGGGAACACAAAGTGATTTTGGCCATGCAACCTGGCTGCCACAGCCAGGGGCAGAGGTCCTTCCTCTTCCTATGTTTTGACAAAATAGGTCACTATGGGTTAGAGGCTCTTCAAGGCTCTTCACTCAAGACTCAGCTGGAATCCTCCATTTCCCTTTGATTTCTTTGGTTTCTCCAAAGACGGGAGAGGCTACGTTGATTCCCTGAAAATATTTGCTCTCCTTCTTTATTCGGTCCCAAGTGCGTCTGTCTCTGTCCCTCTCTTCTAGATTCTCTGCACAGACTGAGCACTGCATTCCTTTGTCTTTTCAAGTGCTCCTAGAAATGTGGGCACTTTATGCTATCTTCTCAAAGGAAGGGAAGGTAACCACCAGCAAAGACAAGACAAGACTTTTCCAGATTTCACCTACAGACCATGGAGGACATCTGACCGTGGAGCATATGACAGGAGATCTGTGCTCAGTGCCCGTCTCATGCCCTCCTTTACTAGAGAGCTTTGCATATGGCCTTGCACCAAAGACGAGACAAATTCCCCTCACACAACTTGTATGAGTAGCGATGTGGCTTGCTCTCATGCCGAAGCCTTTTAAATTTTGGAACATGCAATGAGAATCAAGTAATATTTGGAAGTGTCAGCTTGCTTGTACCTCCCCACTTGCACTTCCTTTCTCTAATCAGAGAGATGATACTGTGCAGAGACGCACAACATGCCTATTTGGTGGTAGCTGTGGGTGATGGGAGCAAGTGCTGCTCAGCTTGTTAGTTTGTTTGCTTGTTTGTTCCTCATATTTTTTTGCCAATAAATGAACTTTCACAGGTCTCAAAGAGTTGCATTGCTGAATATTCCTGGAGCGCTCTCTTGCCGAATGGTTGGCCATTCAAGAAGGCTGGAGGACCCTGTCGCACGGTGACCCAATGTCCCATGTCCCCGACCCAGAATTCAGCCAGAAGTGCACACGGGCACACAGGACACGGGGCATTACACCAGACTGGAGGGATGGATTTTACTATGATCTGAGCTGAAAGACCTCCATATGCCAAGACCCTGGTCAGCCTTCCCCCTTTTGCTTCCTTGTCTCTCATGAGTGCCAAAGTCCCACCAAAGAAACACTATCACTCCTGCTGCCATTAGGGAAACAAGGATTTCCCCCAGTACAGCAACCTGCCACTCCCCTGTAACGTTCCAGTCTCTACACATGTGCACTCTAACCTGTCCTTTACCCCAGCACTGCGGCCTCAGTGACCTCCAGCAATCTCCCACTTGTTTCCCCTCCCTGTATAGGTACTCTCTAAAGTTTTCTAAACAAAATTAGTCATGTTGTTTTTAAGTTACACGGTGGTGCATGTTCATTATCAGCCAGCGGAGAAATAAAGACTGCTCCGAAGAAGTTGTAGGGGAAGGAGGAGGAGGTGGAGGAGGGTACAGGGATGTTCTATCACACCTAGACAAATGGTATTCCAATTGAATAATTAAGCCGTTATTTACACTCTGGTTGAATGCCTATGAGGATTAGAGTGAGTAATATGAGAACATGAGTGAGAAGAGAATGCCATGAAAAGCATCAAACAAAAAGCTAGTTACTAGTGGACCTACTTGATTTGATGAATCTTCCTTCAACAATAGTCCATCTCCAACAGTACAGAAAAGGACTCTTCATAGACGGTGTAGAATTGTAAAATTAGAACTGATGGCTGAATCTAAGTTTAGATTTAATTTTATAATCTAAGTTTAGATGTAAGTCTTCAGCCAGCAGGTGGCACCTCCATGCAAGAGCTGCAGCCAGAGCCCACGCCTGCTCCTCGCTGTGGTGGGGGTGAGGGGCCACAGCCAAGCTGCAGCTGCACCCAGAGTGCAGAGGATTGCCTCCAGGTGCCAGCTGCAGAGGAGCCCCCGGATCTGGCACCCACACCTTTTCCGGGAGCACAGGGATCTCTTGAGCACACTGACGACACATCACTTCGTAAGAGAGATTGCGAGCTGAGAGGCATTGATCCCGTGAATATCCTCTTCCATGGCCTTGAGGATTTGGAGGATATCTCCAATGAGGAAGTAGAAGAGCCATCGGATGTGACATCCTTATCTTTTCCAGGAGTACAAGGATCTCCTGATCAAGCACATGGCACATTGCCCCATGATGTACATCTTGGTCCGACAGACGATACCTCCATGAACCTCCGCTTCTCCTACCTTGATGATTTGGAGGATATCTCTGAAGAGGAATTAGAAGACCCTCGGATCTGATGCCCACATCTTTTCGAGCAGCACAGGGATCTTCTGAGCAACCAGACAGCACATTGCTTCCAGAGACACGACCCGATCTGACAGACAATGACTCCACAAACATCCCCATCTGCTACCTAGACGATTTGGAAGATATGTCTGAGGAGGAATTCGAAGAGCCCTCCAATCTGGCACCCACACTTTTTCCAGGAGCACAGGCATCTCCTGAGCAAACAGATGGAACATCGCCTCCGGAGACACATCCTGTTCTGAGAGACGATGCCTCCATGAATATCCCAGTCTGCTTCCTGGATGATTTGGGGGATATCTCCGAGGAGGAATTCAAAGAACCCTCGGACTTAAAACCCACAACTTATCCAGGAGCACAGGGATCCCCGGAGAAAAGAGATGGCACATTGCCCCATGAGTCAGATCCAAATGCAACAGGCAATGTGTGCATGAATATCCCCTTTTACTGCTTTGGTGATTTGGAGGAAATCTCCGAGGAAGAACTGGAAGAGCCCTCAGAAAGCCAAGAGTTTGTCCAGATTTGTGTTATGGACTTGATGTGTGCAATCTGCACCAAAAAGAGACCAAGGTTGTTACCACCAGACAGGAAGATGTATATAGAGGTGCGCATTGAGAAAGAAATGGCTGAAGAGGTGAAAAATGCAGTCTGTTCCCACCAGATCACTGCCGCCTTGGTGAGGCTGCCGATATCATGGAAACTGCTGGCATCTTGAAGGCAGAGGCCGTTAATGGGGGATTTTCTCCCTCACTGCACACACGCGAGAGTAGCTGCATCAACTCTGCAGTCTGCAGCAGCAGACAATGTGCCATTGGCTATGACCAGCAAAGACACCCAGCACCCTGAGCCTGAGCTCGAAGGAGCATCAGGCAGCAGCCAGAAGCAGTATCAAACGGTTAATCGCAAGAGGAGCCTCACTGCTACCTCCTTCCCTCCCATACCTCCCGAGCAGTCTCAGGATGGAAGGTGCCTTGAACACCTCCCACCAAAGAAGCGCTGTAGCTCCTGCTGCCATTAAGGAAACAAGGGTTTCCCCAGGATGGTAACCTGCCACTCCCCTGTAATGTGCCAGCCTCTGCACATGTGCACGCCAACCTGCCCTTTCCCCCAGCACTGCTGCCTCACAGACCTCCAGCAATCCCCCACTTGTTTCCTCTCCCTTGATACGTAGTCTCACATGTTTTCTAGATATGATTAGTCATGTTGTTGTTAAGTGAACAGTGGTGAAGTGAACACTGGTGCGTGTTCATTATCGACTAGTGGAGAAGTAAAACTGCTCTGAACCAAGCCTTTGGGTAGGAGGAGGAAGATGAGGTATGGGGATGTTCTACCTCATCTAGACAAATGGTATTCCAATTGAATAATTAAGAGGTATTTACACTCTGGTTGAATGTCTGTGAGGATTAAAGTCAGTAATATGAGAGCATGAATGAGAAGAGAATGCCATGAAAAACATCACACAAAATGCTAGTTATGAGTGGAGCTGCTTCATTTAATGGATCTCCCTTCAACGACAGTTCATCTGCAACTCTGCCAAGTACAGAAGTGGACTCTTTGTAGACGGTGTAGAATTGTAAATTATAACTGACATCTAAATCTAAGAACTATATTCCTTTATTCAAAATTAAATTAAATTGGAAATTAACTAGTATTTTAATATAACAGTTTTGTTAGAAAATGATCCCTACTGTGCAATGATCCTTTGGTTTAGTAGAGATTTCTCAAGATGATGTCAGAAGAGGATACATTGCTCCAAGTCCTAGAAATGGATGTTAGATTTGCTAAGAGTCAAGGCACTGTGAATACCATCCAAACGAGAGCTTCTAATGGTGAAAAGAACGGAATGAGAGGCCTCTCTTTTCTGCAGCCTTGGAGCTTTACTGCAAGCAGCCCAGCTGATGCAGGTTGGGTCACCGCTTCCTCCTCCCCCTGACACCACCCACTTCCCTGCTGAGAGCAGGAAAGCTGCCTCCAGCACAGCAGAGAGATGGTACCAAAACAGGCCCCATTCTACCCTGCCCCTGCCTAAATCTCTGGGTCCAATAGGCAGCACAATGACATTGGTCCTCCCTATCTGCTTTCCTTTTCTCTGCTCCCCTTCAGACAAAGGTTTTGCAGACAGGTCAAGGTTATTCCTAGCAGGAAGGGGACACAAAATTATTTGGGCCATGCAGCATGGCTGCCACAGCCAGTGGCACAGGTTCTTCCCCTTCCTATGTTTTGCCAAAATATGGCACTGTGGCCTGGATGCTCTGCACCCAAGGCCCAGCTGGAGTCCTCCATGTCCCTTTGAATTCTTTGGTTTCTCCATAGATGGGAGAGGCTACAATGATTCCCTGCAAATATTTCCTCTCCTCATTTATTGGGTCCAAAGTGCAGCTGCCTGAATTCTCTTCACAGACTAAGCACTGCATTCCTGTGACTTTTCAAGTGCTCCTAGAAAACTTGGGCACTTTTTTGCTCTCTTCTGAAAGGAAAGGGAGGAAACCACCAGCAAAAACAGTACTTTTTCACATTTCACCTACAGACCCTGGAGAAAACCAGACCATGGAGCACATGGCAGGAGACTTGTGCTCAGTACCCAACTCAGGCTCTCCTTTATCAGAGAACTTTGCATATGCCCTGGCTTTACAGATGATACAAATTCACTTCACACAACTGGTATGAATAGTGATGCGTCTTGCTCTCATGCAGAAGGCCCTTAAAGATGGCACATGCAGTGAGAATCAAGTGGTGTTCAGAACTGTTCCCTTGCTTGTACTTCGCCACTTGAACCTCCTTTCTCTAACCAGAGAGATGACACTGAGCAGAGATGCACAACTCTCCATGTTGGTGGCAGTTGCGGGAGATGGGAGCCAGCAGTGCTCAGCTTGTGTCTTTGCTTGCTTCTTTGTTTTTTGTCTTGTTCTGTGTTACTTTGTTGAACACAGTATTAACAACATCTCTCCTTGAGATGCACTCGAGGCTACCGCGAGCAGATTCCAGTCTTCCCTCAGCTCCAGTGTGCTAAAGCTTCTGCCCACTTCCTCCAAGCCTTTTAAAGGGAGCTAAAAGGCCTCCAAGGATCTTTTCCACTGCACTAGCCCAAGGAAGGCAAAGAATTTAGTCACTGCTGCAAGARGAAMACAAAAACTGAAGTTCCACAGGTCTTAAAAGGACCTCYCTAAATATTTCAGGAGCACTTTCTTGCCCAATTGCTGGCCATTTAASAAGGCTGGAGGACCCTGTTGCCCAGTGAGCCAATTTCCCATGTCCCTGGCCCAGAGGACAACCAGAAACACACACTGACACACTGGATATGGGGCATGACACCAGACTGGAGGGTTGGATTTTAGTATGGTCTGAGCTGAAAGACTTGCATATGGCAAGACCCTGGTCAGCCTTCCTCCTTTGGCTCTCCTCTAATGAATACCTAAAAAGAGCAAAGGGAAGGTCCTGCAAACCTAATGAATTAACCCAAGGTGTTATTCTTCAACTATACAATAAGTTTTTTAACCAGTCCCATCCAGCACTCTCTTTTAATTTATTAACATTCCCTTTCAATAACTGAATACTCTTGTGAATAAACTCAGAGTGATCAGCCAAATTCATACAATGCATTCCTTCAACAGACACTCCTGGCACAAAAAAGGACAATGCAATTATTTCACTGAGATTTATAAATGTTACTTCATCGTTACACTGGCTGTCAAACGCATGTGTGGATCTTTCAATTTTGTCATAGCAATGTATCCTTTTATAATTCATCACCATAGATATGTTTTGTGTTCAAAGTGTCAGACATCCCCGACTACAAGGTCTCCCTTGTGCCCGTGCAGGGATCCCATGCAAAGGTCTGTCCCCACATATAAGAAATGTTCCCTTTGGAAGTTTTATCCGATAGTCTCCTGTAGTGATCTTAATTCTGGTGGTTTGTTTGCACCACGCCGTGGTATGATCATAGTATGGGTATGTAGCATTTACCCCTGAGTACTGTGGGAGAAATCTCCTTTATATTCAAAGATGGTACACCAATCCCTATCCATACATTTGCTCTAGGTTGGGAAGGCATCCGTACATGCGAATGACCAGCCTCAAGACCAGACAATGACCAGCCCTATCACTGGCGCTTTGGTCAGAAACCTCACGATATTTGCTTATGATATTTACCACCGATATTACTCCTATCCACTCACAATTCACAGCACTGTTGACACATGGCACAATTCACAGGAGATACAAATCGTCTCGGATCAGATATTTCAGTAGCTCAGCCGTCGATCGCTATCCCTCTGTGGCAGTCTTTTCATGTTTTTGTTAATGTAGACTTTACCTACTTAACTGGAAACTACTTAGGTCCTGTATCTGTTGAAACACAAGCATAACCGCGCCCCCACAGGAGTAAGTCCCGAGGCCCAGTCCGAGCGCCTTGTGTGACACAAGATGATGTGATATTTGTCAAGAATATCCCTGCAGAGTAATCTGAAATGGTAAAGAATTTTGGAGACACCATGATAGGTATTCTTTTTCTACAGGGACTGTTATTAGAATAGAATAGAATAGAATAGAATAGAATAGAATAGAATAGAATAGAATAGAATAGAATAGAATAGAATAGAATAGAATAGAATAGAATGGCTAGGGTTGGAAGGGACCTGTAGAGGTCATCTAGTCCAAGCCCCCTCCACACGCAGGGTCCCCTAGAGCATGTGGCAGAGGGTGATGTCCAGGCAGGTTTTGAAGATCTCCAGAGAAGGAGACTCCACCACCTCTCTGGGCAGCCTGTGCCAGGGCTCTGTCACCCTCACCGTTAAGAAATTCTTTCTCAAGTTCCTGTGGAACTTTTGGTACCTCAATCTGTGGCCATTTCCTCTAGTTCTATCACTGGCCACCACTGAGAAGAGGCCAGCCCCCTCCTCCTCACTCCCTTTCTTGAGATATTTATATACATTAATCAGGTCCCCTCTCAGTCTTCTCTTCTCCACGCTGAACAGGCCCAGCTCTCTCAGCCTTTGCTCATAGGGCAGATGTTCCAGACCCCTAATCATCTTTGTAGCCCTGCGCTGGACTCTCTCCAGCAGCTCCACGTCCCTCCTGCACTGGGGAGCCCAGAACTGCACACAGGACTCGAGGTGCGGCCTCACCAGGGCTGAGTAGAGGGGCAGAATCACCTCCCTCGACCTGCTGGAGACGCTCTGCTTAATGCACCCCAGGATCCCATTGGCCTTCTTGGCCACGAGGGCACACTGCTGCCTCATGGTCAACTTGTCGTCCACCATGACGCCCAGGTCCCTCTCTGCAAAGCTGCTCTCCAGGAGGTCGGTCCCCAGCCTGTAGGCATGTCTAGGGTTATTCCTCCCCAGGTGCAGGACCCTACACTTGCCCTTGTTGAACTTCATGAGGTTACTCGCCGCCCAGCTGTCCAGTCTGTCCGGGTCCCTCTGGATGGCAGTGCAGCCCTCAGGGCTATCAGCTACTCCTCCCAGTTTGGTATCATCAGCAAACTTGCTGAGGGAGCACTCCATCCCTTCATCTAGGTCGTTAATGAATAAATTGAACAGGACCGGACCGAGGACTGACCCCTGGGGGACACCACTAACCACAGGCCTCCAGCTGGACTTGGCACAGCTGATTACTACTCTCTGGGCCCTGTCATTTAGCCAGTTCCTAATCCACCTCACTGTCCACTCATCTGTGCCACTCTTCTGGAGCTTGCCCAGGAGGATGCTGTGAGGGACGGTGTCAAAAGCCTTACTGAAGTCCAGATAGATGACATCCACCGCTCTGCCCTCATCTATCCATCTAGTCACCCCATCGTAGAAGGCTATCGGGTTAGTCAAGCATGATCTCCCCTTGGTGAACCCATGCTGGCTCCTCCTGAGCACCTTCTTTTCCTCCATGTGCCTGGAAACAGCAGTCAGGATGACCTGCTCCATCACCTTCCCAGGGACAGAGGTCAGGCTCACCGGCCTGTAGTTGCCCGGGTCCTCCTCCTTGCCTTTTTTGAAGTCTGGGGTGACACTGGCTTTCCTCCAGTCCTCTGGCACCTCCCCTGTTCTCCAGGACCTTTCAAAGATGATGGAGAGCGGCTAGGCTACGACATCCGCCAGCTCACGCAGCACTCTGGGGTGCATCCCATCGGGGCCCATGGATTTGTGGGTATTGAGTTTCCTTAGGTGCTCTCTAACCAAATCTTCCTCTACTCGGGGCAGGTCTTCCTCTCTCCAATACCTTCTCATTTCCCTAGGGTCTGGGACGCTAAGGGGCTGCCCTTGAGAGCTGTGAGCCCTATCTGGGCTCTGTAGTTCCTGGTGACCAGCCCTGGCAGAGAAGACTGAGGCAAAGAAGGCATTTAGTAACTCTGCCTTCTCCACATCCTCCGTTACCAACGCACCCTCCCCATTCAGCAGCGGACTGACATTTTCTCTAGTCTTCCTCTTGCTGTTGATGTATTTGTAGAAGCCCTTCCTGTTATCCTTGACGTCCCTCGCTAGGTCTAATTCCAATAGGGCCTTGGCCTTCCTCGTTGCACTCCTGCATTCCCTGACAACATTCCTATATTGTTCCCACGTGACCTGGCCCTTCTTCCACCTAACGTATGTTTTCTTCTTCTCATTAATTTTGCCCAGCAGCTCCCTTCCCATCCACACAGGTCTCTTGCCCCTCTTACTTGACTTTCTACTGGTCGGAATACACCGAACCTGGGCTTGGAGAAAGTGGCGCTTGAAGATAAGCCAGCTCTCCTGGACACCCTTTCCTTCTAGGAACCTGGTCCAGGAGATTTCTCCAAGGAGCTCCCTGAGGAGGTCAAAGTTGGCTTTCTTGAAGTCCAGGGCTGTAATCCTACTTCTTGCCCAGCTCCCTCCATGCAGGATCGTGAATTCCAACAYCTCRTGGTCACTRCAKCCAAGACTGCCCCCGACCCTCACGTTTCCCACTAGACCATCTCTGTTGGTTAGGATCAGGTCTAGCAGCGCCCCTGCCTTTGTCGGCTCTTCAACCACCTGCATCAGGAAGTTATCCGCAATGCTCTGCAGGAACCTCCTGGACTGTCTGCTCCCAGCTGTGTGATCGTCCCAGCAGACATCAGGGTGGTTAAAGTCCCCCACAAGGACCAGGGCCTGCGATCGTGAGGCTTCTTGTAGGTGCCTGTAGAAGGCCTTGTCCACCTCCTCATCCTGGTTGGGAGGCCTGTAATAAACTCCCACGACCGTGTTGCCCCTGTTGCCCTGCCCTTTGATCTTCACCCACAGGCTCTCGAATTGTGCTCCACCCTCCTCTACGCCGAGCTCCATACACTCCAGCTGCTCTCTCACATAAAGAGCGACTCCGCCGCCTCGCCTTCCTGGCCTGTCCCTCCAGAAGAGCCTGAAGACCTCCATGGCCACGGCCCAGTCGTGAGAGCTGTCCCACCACGTCTCAGTAATCGCAATGAGATCGTGGCCCTGCAATCGCACAAGCATCTCCAATTCCTCTTGCTTATTCCCCATCCTGCGTGCGTTTGCATAGAGGCATTTGAGCTGGGCTCTCAACTTGCATCTCTTTCTAGCCGGGACAGCTGCAACTTGACTGTATGGGCCTTTGGAAGTCACCGTATTCTGCCGTTTAGCCTCTTCAGGCCTGGGGCCTCCTCCACAGGCAATGGTGTTAGGCTGTTGCGAGTGGCACAACGGGCCACCGCCCGCCCTATCACCCGCCTCCCCGATGATGCCCCCCTCCCCTCTTGAATCTAGTTTAAAGCCCTCTCGATGAGCCCTGCCAGCTCATGACCCAGGACCCTCTTCCCCCTTTGAGAAAGGTGGATCCCGTTAGGTTCCAACACGCCTGATGCTGTGTAAGTCCTCCTATTCCCAAAAAAGCCAAAGTTGTGGTGCTGACACCAGCCCTGGAGCCACGTGTTGATGGCTCGTATCCTCCCGTTCCTCTCTATGTTGCTGGTGGCACTAGGAAGAATGGAGGCAAATATAACCTGTGCCTCTGAGTTCCTGATCCTCTGCCCTAATTCCCTAAAGTCCCTTTTGATGGCTCTGAGGCTACGCGTTGACGCTTCTTCTCCACCCACCTGTAGGACCACCAAAGGATAGTAGTCCGTGGATCGGACGAGAGCGGGAAGCCTCTTGGTGACATCCTTAACCCGGGCCCCAGGAAGGCAGCAGACTTCTCTCTGGGGAGGGTCGCGTCTACATATCGGCCCCTCTGTGCCCTGAATTGAGGAGTCGCCCACAAAAATAACACACCTTTTTTCTCTCCTGCCTGCGGTTACAATGCAAGGGGGCTGACCTCTAGATTGCCTTTTCATCTTAGGAGGAGAGGGGCTCCTGCTCTCACCATCCTTGGATATGCCTTCCCTCTCCAGGACCTCATACCTGTTAACTAGGGGAACCTGGTAGGAGGAGGTCAGAGAAGGTTTTCTCCTCCCTCCTCGAGTTTGGACTGCTATCCATCCATCCTTATGCTGGGTCTCTTCCCCCTGTGCTGGCCAAGGGGTAGAACCGGTATTACCTTGTTGCTGGGCACTTCCCATCGCCTGCCCCCGTTTCCCCCTCTCATCCTTGCACAGCCTTCTTAGCCTTTCCCCCTCCTCTTTTAGCTGCACTACCATGCTGAGCAGATTTTCCACCTGCTTGCACCTCACGCAGCAGCTCTCCCCCAGGGGGTTCATGGGGGGTGTCAGGCTGTGGCACTCCCTGCAGTCGGACACCTGGACCGCTGCGTGCTTTACGCCTCAGTCTGGGTGTCCATCACCTTTTTAGCGAGTGCGGTGGCAGCATGCCGGCGAGTGACTGCCATGGTGGTTGTGCCGGGGAGCTCCCGGGTGCTGCTGCGCTCCCTGCCTGTGCGAACTGCCGCGCCGCGCTCCTGGTCGCTCGCGCTCCCTGGGGGCGGCTCTTGTAGGGGGGTGGGGGGCTCGGGCCGCCTTACCCGGTCGGCTCCGCCCCCGCTGCGTCAGCGCCGCCCGGGGCTGGGGGTGCCTCGCTCTCCCTGCTCGGGGGCGGACACTTCCCTACGCGGCTGCTGACCGTCGATCTAGCTCCTTGCGGAAGGGTGTCACGATGCGAGCCTGCGCTCCGTAGCCGTTACCTACGAGGATTGATTATTGTACTAGGTTTTCTACCCGTAAGCTGGTTACGAGCACATCCTGTCATTACAATTTGACCAATTAATTCCATGTGGGTAGCTGTGGTTCGACTCGATTGCCAGGGCAGAATATGGAGAATATCTAGAATATTCTCTAGAATATCTAGAATATGGAGAGGATCTTGCCATTTGGCACACCACTGAGCAAAGTCTGCTGTTGGGTCAAAATCAAACACAACAATACATAAGATGCACAGCATGTCAAACTCAAGGCGGTAAACTTGTGTAGAGACACAATCTGTGACATGTTGCAAGACCTTTTGTGCTTCTGGAGTAAGTTTTTGGGGAGATAATAGGGTAGTATCCCCTTTCAATAGTTGAAATAAAGGTTCAAGGATGGTATTTCTCAATCCCAGATGGGGATGTAACCAATTAATAATTCCTGCCAATTTCTGTATATTGTTCAGTGTTTTAACAATCATACATAAATCGACTACTTGGGGCTGCACTGTTTGATCCATTTCCTTGGTCCCTAGGTATTTCCAAGGGAGATCCTTTTGGACTTTTTCTGGGGCTATTTGTAGTCCAAATTGTGCTGAAGATTTTTTTGTAACTCTAAAAATGTGTTGTATCTGATCATCATTTGATGCTGCAAACAGAACGTCATCCATGTAATGAGAATAGTATGTGGAGGGAAACTGTTCTCTTACCAGTGCCAAAGCTTGTGCTACATACCACTGGCAAATGATGGGACTATTTTTCATGTCCTGTGGCAGCACATTCCACTGATATAATTTTACTGGTTCTTGATTTGTCGTCATTGGCACTCCTAAAGCAAATTTAGCTCTGTCATTGGGATGTAAAGGAATGGTAAAAAAATGTTTCAAATCAAGACCTACAATAGGCCATCGTGCTGGAATCATCATAGGAGCTGGTAATCCAGGTTGTAAAGGTCCAAAAGCAACCATAACATCATTTACTTTCTGCAAATCTTGCAACAATCACCACTTGCCAGATTTTTTCTTAATGACAAGCACTGGTGTATTCCAGGGGTTATGAGATGGTTCTGAATGTCCTTGATCAAGTTGCTCTGTAACTAATTGTCGGCGGGCCAAACAGTTTTCCTCAGTGAGGTGCCTTTGGTTGACCCACAGAGGATCATGTGTTGACCCTTGCAAAGGCAATGTACGTCTAATACTGTCTCCTACAAGGGCTCCTACTAAAAATGCTGTAGTTGTATTTCTCCTTTGGTTGCTAAAACTATTCCCCACTGAGTGAGGACATCTCTACCACACAAATTCAATGGAACTGTAGAAACATAGGGCCTAATGGTGGCCTTCTGGCCTTCATCGCTGGTGACAATCACAGCAGACTGACTCTGCATACACATAGTAAATCCACCTATGCCTGCAATACTGGAAGTAGGATTCACTAGTGGCCAAGAACGTGGCCAGGCCTTGGCAGATAAAATTGTGACATCGGCTCCAGTATCAAGCATTCCCGAGTTCTTAATGGTAGACGGACAATGTGTATGTCGTTTGGAACTCATGGTCTGGGCCTGAAAAATTTCTTTGTCACGTTGCGAGAGAAGAGCACTCTTCCTGGATCCGAAAGTTCAAGCAGTGCCTGAAAAGCTGATCTCTTGCCTTGGTCCAAAGCCAGCAGATTAAGCCTGGCCTGCAAATTTGGACGATTCAGGGGAGGAAAACCCGTAAGTGGAGACAATCCGGCCCAAAGCCTAGGATCATCCTGCGGTAATTCCAAATTTGCTAAGGCTTGCCCCTCACACTTCTGTCTCCAGCTAGTCTTCCATACTGCCTGTTGAACAGGGCTAAGTATCATTTCGGCTATTATTTTACAATCCTGAGGTGTAAGTTCAGAGGTAGCTATAGTACGTAACAATGATTGAGCATAAGGAGAGCCTATCCTGTGCTGCAAACACGTCGATCTTAATTCCTCCAGCATACTGCAAGAGAAAGGCTCCCGCTCCCCCATTCCCTGATCACCCTGCAACACTGGGCATACCAGGCCACGCCCAGGCCAGTCCCGGTGCCGCCCTGTCTCCCTGCCCCTCACAGGGCGCTGCCTGTGGCACTGAGCGAGGCCGCACTCGCCCCAACACGGCCCGGTGGTGGGGAACAGGGAGGTGGAGGTGACACTTCCTGCCCAACCCGGCCACTCCCCGCCACGGCCTGTGCAATCTCTAGGTGACCCTCCCGCATTGCTTCTTTCCTCAAGTGTTTCCCAAAGTTCCCTGGGTCCCGGGGCCCACTACTCACAGCGACCGGTTGCAGTGTAAGCAGATCGTGGGTCTCTATGGAGAGGGGTTGACATCTCGCTCCACCAACGTCAGTAAGATCTATCAGGGGAGTCTGTGGCCCTTCTGGGAGCGGAACACTGACAGGGTCCGTGGCAGTATGAGCGGAAGAAGCAACAGATGCAGATCAGATGCAGATGCAGTGTATCCACAGCCCAGTTCTGCTAACTTTTCCTCATAGGGCAGATGTTTCAGGCCTCTGATCATCCTTGTAGCCCTGCGCTGGACTCCCTCCAGCAGCTCCACATCCCTCTTGTGCTGGGGAGCCCAGAACTGGATGCCTTACTCCAGATTTGGCCTCAGCAGGGCTGAGTAGAGGGGGACAATCATCTCCCTCGACCTGCTGGAGATGCTCTTCTTAGTGTACCCCAGGATCTCATTGGCCTCCTTGGCCAAGAGGGCACACTGCTGCCTCATGGCCAGCTTGTTGTCCACCATGACGCCCAGGTCCCTGTCTGCGGAGCTGCTCTCCAGGGGGTTGGTCTGTCGGCCTGTATAGATGTCTACAGCTATTCCTCCCCAGTTGCAGGACCCTGCACTTTCCCTTGTTGAATTTCATAAGATTTCTCACTGCGTAGTTGTCCAGCCTGTCCAGGTCCGTCTGGATGGCAGTGCAGCCCTCAGGGCTATCAGCTACTCCTCCCAATTTCGTATTATCAGCAAACTTGCTGAGGGAGCACTCCATCCCTTCATCTAGGTTGTTAATGAATAAGTTGAACAGGACCGGAAAAAGGACTGACCCCTGGGGGACACCACTAACCACAGGCCTCCAGCTGGACTCTGCACCACTGATCACCACACTCTGAGCCCTGCCATCATACCAGTTCCTAATCCACTTCACTGTCTTCCCATCTATCCCATACTTCCAAAGCTTGCCCAGAAGGATGCTGTGTTGGACGGTGTTAAAAGCTTTGCTGAAGTCCAGATAGATGACATCACTGCTCTGCCCTCATCTATCTAGCCAGTCACCCCATCCTAGAAGGATATCACATTAGTCAAGCATTATTTCCTCTCGGTGAATCCTGGCTATTCCTGAGCACCTCCTTCTCCTCCACGTGCTTGGAGACAAGAGTCAGGATGAGCTGTTCCATCACTTTTCCAGAGATGGAGGTGAGGCTCATTGGCCTCTAGTAGCCCAGAAGCCCCTTAAAGATAGCACATGCAGTGAGAATCAAGTGATGTTCAGAAGTATCGCCTTGCTTGTACCTCCCCACTTGCACTTCCTTTCTCTAATCAGAGAGATGACACTGTGCAGAGATGCACAACACTCCTGTTTGGTGGTAGTTGCAGGTAAAAGGAGCCAGTGGTGCTCAGCTTGTCTCTTTGCTTGCTTGTTTTTTGTTTTTTGTCTTGTTCTATTTTACTTTGTTGAACACAGTATTAATAGATTATACCAAGGCTGTTCCTGCCGTACCTCTTGTTGCCTCATAATGAAAAAAAAATCCTCTCTTTAGATGCACTTGAGGCTACCGAGAGCAGATTCCAATCTTCTCTCAGCTCCGGTGTGCTAAAGCTTCTGCCCACTTTCTCCAAACCTTTTAAGAGGAGCTAAAGGGCCTCCAAAGATCTTTTCCCCTGCGCTTGGCAAAGGAAGACCAAGAATTTRGTCACTGCTGCAAGAAGAAAACAAAATATGAAGTAGCACAGGCCTGAAAAGGACCTCCCTAAATATTCCAGGAGCGCTCTCTTGCGCTGGTTGAACATTCAAGCAGGCTAGAGACCCCTGTTGCCCAGTAAGCCAATGTCCCTGACCCAGAGATCAATGCCTTCCTCCTTTTGCTCCCCTCTTTCTCATGAGTGCCAAAAATAAGCAAAGGGAAGGTCCCACAAACCTTGACTCACTCTAATCTTGCCGGACCGCAAAGCGCAGCCATAACCCTGGTGCGTAACTCATGGCATAATCAGAGCAGGAGGAACACTGGCATTTCAAGAAAGGCCCAAGTGGACATCAACGGCATCCTCCTGCCTCTTGAGTCCTGCGTTAGCGAGGGCACAGCAAAAGAGCGTGTGCTTTCTTGTGCTTCAAGCCTCCTCTCTTTCCACTGGCCACACTGAGGGGCATCACTGTTGGGCTCCAAAGAAGAGGCAAACTCCCTTTTCCTTCCCACGTGTTTCATACTTATGGAGTTTCCTCTCTAGCTAGAAGCTAGCTAAGATTCCACCAAATGGAGGAACGGAGAGGCCGACGTGTGGCAGGCGACAGCATGAGTGCGTGCCATGTGGAGCAGGATCAGGAGCCCAGTAAGAGCTCCTCTGTTCCTCAGGTGCCAGCTAGTCAGGCAGCCAGCAGCACCTCCACACAAGAGCTGCAGCCAGCTCCCACACCTGCCCCTCGCTGCAGTGCGGATGAGAGGCCGCAGCCAAGCTGCAGCTGCACCGAGGGAGCAGAGGATTGCCTGCAGGTGCTGGCAGCAGAGGAGACCTCAGATCTCACACCCACACCTTCTCTGGGAGCACAGGGATCTTCTGATCACAGAGAGGGCACATCAATTCATAAGACAGATCCCCATCCGAGAGACATAGCTCCTGTGAACAACCTCTTCCACGACCTTGAGGATTTGGAGGATATCTCCGAAGAGGAATTAGAAGAGCCTTCGGATGTGACATCCTTATCCAGGAGTACAGGGATCTCCTGATCAAATATATGGCATATTGCCCCATGATATACATCCCTATCCAACAGACGATGCCTCCATGAAGCTCCGCTTCTCCTACCTTGAGGATTTGGGGGATATCTCCGATGCGGAATTAGAAGAGCCCTCCAACCTGGAACCCACACTTTTTCCAGGAGTACAGGGATCTCCTCAGCAAACAGATATAAAATTGTCTCTGGAGACACATCCCAATCCGAAAGATGATGCCTCCATGAACATCCCGTTCTGCTACTTGGACGATTTGGAGGATATCTCCGAGGAGGATTTCGAAGTACCCTTGGATGTGACACCCACATCTTATTCAGGAGCACAGGGATCTGCAGAGCAAGCATATTGCACACCCCCTCAAGAGTCACATCCCAAGACAACAGAAAATGACCCCATGAACATCTCCTTTTGCTGCTTTGATGATTTGGAGGAAATCTCGGAGGAAGAACTAGAAGAGTCCTCGGAAAGAGAGCAGTTTGTGCAGATTTGTGTTACGGACTTGATGCTCGCGATCTCCACCAAAAGGGACCAAGATTGTTACCACCAGAGAGGAAGATGTATATAGAGGTGCGGGTGGAGAAGCAAATTGCCCAGGAGGTGAAAAACAGCAATCCACTCCCAGCAGAGCACTGCTGTCTTGGTGAGGCTGCCTCTGTCACAGAAGCTCCTGGCATCTCGGAGGCAGAGGCCTTTACTGGGAGATTTTCTCCCTCACCACACACACGTGAGAGCAGCTGCAGCAGCACCAGCACTTCTGCCCAGCCAGACAAGGTGCCATTGGCTGTGAATAACAAAGACACCCAGCACCTTCAGCCTGAGCTTGCAGGCACATCAGGCAGCAAAGAGAAGCAGAATGAAACAGTGAATCGGAAGAGGAGCCTCACTGCCACCTCCTCCCCTCCCAAACCTGCGGAGCAGTCTCAGGATGGAAGGTGTCTTGGACACCTCCCGCCGAAGAAGCGCTATCGCTCCTGCTGTTAGGAAAACAAGGGTTTCCCCAGTCCAGCAACCTGCCACTTCCCTGTAACGTGCCAGCCCCTGCACATGTGCACCCCAACCTGCTCTGTCCTCCCGCACTGCTGCCTGAGCAACCTCCAGCAATCTCCCACTTGTTTCCCCTCCCTTTCTAGTTAGTCTCTTAATTTTTCTAAATAAAATTAGTCACGTTGTTCTAAAGTTGCACCGGGATGTGTGTTCATTACTGTCCAGCAGAGAACTGCTCCGAAGCAGGTTCTTGGGGGAAAGAGGAGGAGGAAGACGAGGAGGAGGAGGGTACAGGCATGGAAATGTTTTACCATACCGAGACGAATGGTATTCCAATTGAATAATTAAGTGCTTATTTATACTCTAGTGGAATGGCCATGAGGACTACCGTTAGTAATATCAGAGCACGAATGAGAACGGAATGCAGTGAAAAGCATCATACAAAGTGCTACTTACGAGTGGACTTGCTTGATTTGATGGATCTCCCTTCAACGATAGTCCATCTGCAACTCTGCCGAGTACAGGAATGGAATCCTTGTAGATGGTGTAGAGTTTTTAAATTAGAACTGATTGCTAAATCTAAGAACTAAATTCTTTTGTTTAGAATTAGATTAGGTTTTAAATTAACTTGAATTTTAATATTACAGTTTTGTCAGCAAAAGATATCTCCACTGTGAAAAGATCCTTTGGTTGAGCCAATATTTCTGAAGTTGATGTCAAAAGAGCATATGTAGCTTCCAGTGCCAAAAAATGCTGTTAGATTTCCTATGAGTCAAGGCACTGTGAATACCATCCAAAGGAGAACTTCTAATGGTGAAAAGAACTGAATGAGAGGCCTCTCTTTTCTGCAGCCTTGGAGCTTTATTACAAGCAGCCCGGCTGGTGCAGGTCGGGACGCCGCTTCCTCGTCCCCCTGACACCACCCAGTTCCCTGCTGAGAGCAGGAAAGCTGCCTCCACACAGCATGGAGATGGCAGCAAAACAGGCATCATTCTTCCCCCGCCCCACCTAAATCTTTGGGTCCAATAGGCAGCACAATGACATTGGTCCTCGCTATCTGCTTTCCTTCTCTCTGCTCCCCTTTGCACAAAGGTTTTGCAGACAGGTCAGGGTTATTCCCAGCAGGAGGGGACACAAAGTGATTTTGGCCTTGCTTCATGGCTACCACAGCCAAGGGCAGAGGTTTTTCCTCTTCCTACAACTTGCCAAAATAGGGCACTATGAGCTGGAGGCTCTTCAAGGCTCTGCAAGGAAGGGAAGGTAACCACCAACAAAGACAGGTTATTTCCATATTTCACCTACACACCCTGGAGGTCACTCGACCATGGAGCACATGATAGGAGACTTGTGCTGAGTGCCCATTTCAGGCCCTCCTTTACCAGAGAGCTTTGCCTATGCCCCTTGCATCAAAGACTAGACAAATTCACCTCACACAACCAGTATGAATTGCAATGCGACTTGCTCTCATGCCGAAGCCTCTTAAATTTTGGAACATGCAATGAGAATGAAGTGATGTTTGGAAGTGTCACCTTGCTTGTACCTCCCCACTTGCACTACCTTCCTCTAATGAGAGAGATGAGACAGCATAGATGCACAACACTCCTGTTTGGTACGGGTGATGGGAGCAATGCTGCTCAGCTTGTTGGTGTGTTTGCTTGTTTGTTTGTCCTTTTTTTGTGTCAACAGTTTAATTTCCACAGGTCTCAAAAGGGCATCCTTGAATATTTCAGGAGCACTTTCTTGCATAATGGTTGCTCATTCAAGAAGGATGGAGGACTCTGTTGCCCGCAGACGTCAACCAGAAGCACACGCTGACATACTGGACGCAGGGCATTACACTAAACTGGAGGGAAGGATTTTAGTACAGTCTGAGCTGAAAGACTTGCATATGGCAAGACCCTGGTCAGCCTTTATCCTTTTGCTCCCATGTCTTTAATGAGTGCCTAAAAAGAGCAAAGAGAAGCTCCCACAAACCTTGACTCACTATAATCTTGCTGGATCGCTAAGCACAACCATAACCCTAGTGAGAGGATCAAAGGAGCCTGTGTCTTTACAAATGTGCGAAATCCTGCACATTCTTTGGTGAACATGCCTAGGGAGTACAGGCAGGGAGGTTGCACTATACGTACGTGATTGGGTGCAGCTGACCTCAGGGGAAAACAGGAGGGGGGCAGAGAGTTGCTTTTCAGTAGATGAAGACAGAATGAATGTTAGTAGAGTAGACATAAGCCTAATGAGCTAGTGTATATTAACTTTCACACGCAGGGGAGGCATAAATGCTCTTCAATTAGACATGCTGTGTATTCCCAGGGAGAGGGAATATATCAAGGGGCCATGTACGTTTGGTGGGCCAGGAAGTCTGTAGCTTCTGAGTATCTTAACCAATGAGGAGAAGGAGAAGGAGCATAACGTGGTTGGGAAATTAGGATAAAGGTGGCTGCACCCTCCTGTAATTTGAGAGACCCCACAGGGGTATGTCCCGGGGGGCTCTCCCTTTTTTCGAATTAAGTTTTAGGACTCCCCTGTCTCATTTGTTGACATTTGATTCTTGACAGTGAGATTTTCTGCACAATTGGAGGCTCATCTGGGATCCTTCCACCTTTTGGGAACAGCAGACGGCAAATGAGGTCGACGGCGTGCCTCACTCATACTTTCGGTGATCGAATCCCTTGGCCACAGCTGTCACTGGACGACTTTTTGGGTTCCCAAGACTGTCCGGAGACAGATGAGCAGGGGATGAGGCGGGTAAGACTCAGCAGGTAAGACTCAGGGTGGGCCATATTCAAGCAATATGATGAAAAGGACTATGTCCGATGGAAAGGACCCCTAGGTAGCACTCATGTCTGATGGAAAGGACTAGGTCCGATGGAAAGTATCTCTAGGTAGCACTGAAATCTGATGGAAAGGATAGGTCTGATGGAAAGGACCTGTAGGTAGCACCAAAGGCAATGGAAAGGACCAGGTGAGATGGAAAGGACCTCTAGGTAAGTGCAAAAGCTTGATGGAAAGGGCGAGGTCCGACAAGAAGGACCCTGAAGGATTGCTAAAGTCCGATGGAAAGGATTAGGTCCAATGGCAAGGACCATGAGGTATTGCTGAATCCAGTGGAGAGGACTACCAAGTGCGATGGAAAGGGCCATTGAAGTCTCACTGGTGAGTCCTATGGGGTTATGTGGGAAAAAGGGATGATGACACCAACAGGGATGCCAGGGAGGGCAATAATGGTTACAGTAAAGCAAGGGACATTGAGGGAGGGCAACAATGGTAATGGCAAAGTGAGGGATGTGCGGGGAGAGCAGTAATGGTAAAGTAAGGGACACCCAGGATGGATAGTAATGATAAGCCCTTTTAAGGTTGAGAGTTCCCTGTGTACACAAGATGAAGTAATGTTATCACATTTTATTTTATCTTTTTTTTTTATTTCCTTTTTTTCTGGGATAAGCAAGTTGTGCTATTTGCCAAAATTGGTCAGCTCATCCCTGCAGAATTGCACCAGTTAATGGTACATGTTGCTATCACAAAGATCTTGCACTGGTGAATAAGAGTCAACTAACTAAAGCCCCTCTGGATTGTTTTTCTGTCTCCCTTAATGAGCTAGCACAAAAGGAAACCTGACATAGTTGGCAAGAAAAAAGGAGCCCTGCAGGGGGTAGCGAACCAAGGTGTAAAGTAACTAAGAGTGTGTGTGAGAGTGTATGGTCAAGGACTGGCCAGGGCAGCTCTTGGCAACTGAGCTGCCTACTGCACAAGGGCTTTCTCCCCCAGCATCTAGACTCGAGTGGTATGAATGCAGTCCCTGATAGTTTGAGCGAGACTGAGTGTGTGTCCAAGGACTGACTGGGGCACCTGTTGGTAACAGAGTCGCCTGGTGTGCAAGGACTTTCTGTCCCAGCAGCTGAAGACTCGGGTGGAGTGCATGCAGTCCTTGGCGGCCTGACTGAACAACACAGGTAAAATGTCTTTTCCTGAACTATAGAGGAGATATGGAGATGGACCTCCAGTGAAGGGACCGACTGGGCAAGGGATGACTGCAGTGATGAGTCCTCAACACTCTACACAGTAGAAGTCTCAGGTAAATTAAAGGATGGCAAAGGAAAAAGAGGAATGTCATCCCAGTGCCATCCTGGGAGCTGGTCTATAGGACTTCAAGAGCATAACGCTTGCACCACCATTAGCATGAGCCCATGTTCAGAGGATGAACTGGAAATTGCAAGATAAATATAGTAAGAAGGCCACAGAAACAGAAACCGAGTACATGTGGCAAGTCTCCTTATCAGGAAGAGACTCAGTAATGCTAGATACACGTAGAGGAATCCATGTAATAAAAAGGAAAGGAGTAAAAGGGAAACAGGAATCTGAAGAAGAGGGAAAAAAAACGATAGGGAGGCATGGGATAGCTTCCAGTACCTTCCATCAGCTTATCATCGAAACTCATCAAGTGATCTGGAAGAAGAAGAAGACTCAGCAGGAGCTGCTCCTGCTCCCCTCTGCACCTCCTGCTTCTAGTGATAGTGAAGAAGAGGTGGGAAAGGGAAATTTGTCCCCTTCCAAAACAAGAAAAGGAACCCAATATGAGGTGCCAAAAGCCCCCAAAACTGAGACAATAATTTGGCAAAGGGGCAAATGCATCTAGGAGAGGTTCCATTGGGTGGTGGTGTCATCATAAGGGAGTTGGATTTGTGATTGTGTCCCTGACCACTCAAGCTCTAAGGGAGTATAAATAAATAAATAAATAAAAGCCACCTTATTGCGATGATCCTGTAGAGGCTGGGCAAAAAAGTAGGCAGGAATCTGGGAAATGTAGATTACACTTGAAAAGACTGGGAGTTTCTTTTAGGAATTCTGTTTGGACCCTAGGAAAGGAGTATGATCTTTCAAAAAGCTTGTCAATTATGCGAGGATGAACACCCATAGGAGGGCCCAAATGCAACAGGCGCACCCACTGTGAAAGAGATGAGCAAATGCATCTTATGCAGGCACTATTAGTAAATATGGAGGAGAAATTTGAGGTGCCTGAATTTCTTTTTGCCCAAATTGTATTGTGTGTAATCTGCTGGGAAGGGATTTGATGTCTAAATTGGGAATGCAAGTCAATACTGTAAGGAATGGTAAAGACGCTAACACAGGTATAATTTTGTGCCAAATGTCTGATAAACCTTGTGCTGAAGTGAACTCAGACGTATGGGCAGTCCTGGGAAAATATGGAAAACTGGACATAGAAATTGTCCAAATTACTTTAAAGCAACCAGGCCAGGTAGTCTGCAAGACTACGAAGGTGCCGCACTGGTCCTATTTGGCCCAGCATTGCAGAAGAGGCTGAAGGAATTCACCCCACCCTCAGGAGTCAGGTTACTACAGTAGGTGGATGACTTGATGCTATCAGGGATGATGTATGGACCCATGAAGAATTTGGTGAATCTTAGAAGCTTCTGATGGTGAAAAGAACTGAAYGAGAGGCCTCTCTTTTCTGCAGCCTTGGAGCTTTATTGCAAGCAGCCCGGCTGCTGCAGGTCGGGTCGCCGCTTCCTCCTCCCCCTGACACCACCCACTTCCCTGCTGAGAGCAGGAAAGCTGCCTCCAAACAGCATGGAGACGGCAGCAAAACAGGCCCCATTCTGCCCTGCCTCTGCCTAAATCTCTGGGTCCAATAGGCGGCACAATGATATTGGTCCTCGCTTTCTGCTTTCCTTCTCTCTGCTCTCCTTGGSACAAAGGTTTTGCAGACAGGTTAAAGTTATTCCCAGCAGGAGGGGGACACAGAGTGATTTTTGTCAGGTTTCATGGCTGCCACAGCCAGGGGCAGAGGTTCTTCCCCTTCCTATGTTTTGCCAAAATAGGGCACTGTGGGCTGGAGGCTCTTCAAGGTTCTGCACCCAAGGCCCAGCTGGAGTCCTCCATGTCCCTTGGATTTCTTTGGTTTCTGGAGAAACCAAATGGATGGGAGAGGCTACCTTGATTCTATGCAAATATTATCTCTCCTCCTTTATTCGGTCCCAAGTGCATCTGTCTTAACCCATCCACTGCATTCCTTTGTCTTTTCATGTGCTCCTAGAATATGTGGGCACTTTGTTTTATCTATCTTCTGAAAGGAAGGGAAGGTAACCAGCAGCAAAGACAGGACCTTTCCACATTTCACCTRCAGATCSTTGAGGAAACYTTGCCATGGAGCACATGGCAGGARACCTGTKSTGAGYKCCCAACTCAAGWCCTCCTTTACCAGAGATCTTTGCCTATGCCCCTTGCATCAAAGACTAGACAAATTCACTTCACACAACCAGTGTGAGTAGCGATGTGGCTTGCTCTCATGCCGAAGCCCCTTAAATTTTGGAACATGCGCAATGAGAATCAAGTGATGTTTAGAAGTGTCAGCTTGCTTGTTCCTCCCCACTTGCACTTCCTCTAATCAGAGAGATGATACTGTGCAGAGATGCACAACACTCCTGTTTGGTGCGGGTGATGGGAGGAAGTTGTGGGTGATGGGAGGAAATGCCGCTCAGCTTTTTAGTTTGTTTGCTTGTGTTTTTTCTCTTTTTTTTTTTGCCAACATATTAAGTTCCACAGGTCTCAAAGGGGCATCCCATCCCATACTTTCTTGCGGAATGGTTGCCCATTCAAGAAGGCTGAGGGACTCTGTTGCCGATTGAGCAAATGTCCC